>WSYH01003772.1:0-62032 GCA_036426205.1 Ascaphus truei
ATATATATATATATATATATATATATATATATATATATATATATATAGATATATATATATATATAGATATAGATATATAGATATAGAGATATACAGTGGTCGACAAATCACCAAAAAATCTACTCGCCGAACAAAAAAATCTACTCGCCACCTAGTACCACACGTGTGCTGTTTGGGCCAATAGGAGCTCGCCACGATGTTAAATCCACTCGCCCGGGGCGAGCAAATGTATAGGTTTGTCGAACACTGTATATATATATATATATATATATATATATATATAAATTCGAGGCGAGCCAATAAAATGATAAAATATTAGTCACTACAAACAATGGAATGCCATCCCAGAGAATACAACACCTTCAGAGACAAGTACATTACAAAGGAAAGAACCTTGTATAGTGCAGTCATGTTTTAATGATCCTACTGTACATGTATGTAAGTAAACAACTTATCAGTGTAATTGGAAAGATGTAATCCCGCGTAAAGTAACAATTTTACTTATTTGCTTCTTGTGGGAAAAACAATGAACAAGTTTTGCTTTCCTTCAGGTCTGTTGAATTCAAGCTTATCAGCCATTTATGTTTTACCTGCCTGACCAATGATAGCATCATAAATACGTTGCATATAAAGAACAAAATAAGGAAACAATGTAACTGTAGATCTGAGGCTTGACAGTGCTCACTAAAAGAGGAGATTAGCTAAACATTGTAAAACCCTCCAAAGTATGTCTACCACAGAAATGTTCAAGTTTTTTTTTTAAAGAAATAAAAAAGCTGTAAACATGTACATTTACCCTATTTAACATGCCACTGCAATTAGTTCACTCGCATGGGGACCAGCGACTAGATTCTCTGAAACACTATTCTCTCTCTCTAATGCTCATTTCAGTGTCTCATACAAAAGGGAATTAAGATTACAATAAACGCGAGGGGGAAACATAAAAGTTGTTTATTTGAGCCGTGTACTACTTATAATAAACAGTGTAGAAAATAAAGTGTGTTGTTTGCGTTTAATGAACATGCACAATAACTCACAAATGCACAATTTGAAGCGGAAATCAAAGTATGATTCACATCATTAAATCAAATAATATAACCAATGAGCTGGTTTACAATGCATAGTTCCTTATTCTTCCTTGTTGCTTTTATCTTACATTTGTTTTCATGATTAGGTATAATCTGATGCATAGCAACGGTTTCTTTTGGTGGAATTCTTGAAGGCTGAAAGCTGCAAGTGTCGTGTTGAAAATATCCATCAACAAAGTCATCTTGTTGTATGACTAAAGACAAAAACACAAAATAGTTTTTTTTCAAATGTGAGCCGAGTCCTAAATCACACTAAGTACCCAAAAAATTGAACAAGGACTCTCTGGGAGGATAGACTTGGGTGATGGTGCCCAGAAAATATTACACTAAAAATGTTTGATTGGCTATTTAGAGAACATATAGAAAATAAATGAAAGTTTTTTTTTAAAGCGTTGAATATTACAACCCTTGTGTTTGTTCATTACAAATAATAATAATCAGTGGTTGACAAATCACCAAAAAATCTACTCGCCACACAAAAAAATCTACTCGCCACCTAGTACCAAACGTGTGCTGCTTGGGCCAATATTTACTCGCCCGGGGGTTAAATCCACTCGCCCGGGGCGAGCAAATGTATAGGTTTGTCGAACACTGATAATAATAATAATAATAATAGTAAAAGCGAGTTTGCACTCACCCAGCCCTCAGTAATGGTACACTGCGTCCTGCAGGCAAGGTGCTATGATCCTGTGTCCATACCGCTGGACACACAATATACTGTATAACAAACCATAGGATAAGCACTCAAAATATAGATAAATAAGAACATGCATGCTCCTGGCGATTTTCAGAAACAAAAAAATTACTTTAATGTACAAAAATCAAAAAGTGAGTATACAGACAGACTAACAATGGTCTAAAAAGCAATGTTTCAAGGCCTCCTGGCCGCTTCCTCAGGCCCCATAAGCCTCAGCAGCCTGAGGAAGGAGCCGTGGGACTCGAGTCTGCATACTCACTTGTGTATTCTACCTTTTATTTTTGTACATTAAAGTAACCTTTTTTTTTTTTGCTGAAAATCGCTAGGGGCACAAAAGTTCTCTTATTCATCTAGATTTTGAGTGCTGATCATACTATGGTTTGTTATGTGTTGTTCATTCAAAATCAACACAACAGATGTCTGGACACCTGGGAGCTCTGGTTCACACATTTCAATACACAAAAAGATTTTAGTTATATACTGTATTTTAGTTATATACTGTATGGATCAGTTGATGTCCGAATACATAAACCACAATATCAAAAAGCCCAAGAAGCTCTTTAAAAATGTATCAATTGTAATAATAGCACTGTATATTCTGTATTTATCTTACAACCCACCTATTCCCTCCCCACCTATCCTTCCCAGTATTATTTAACCCTCATTCTTTGTTCTGTAAAACGTGATATATGTTTACTATGGTTGTGATACAGTCTTGAAAATGCTAAATAAAAAGTAATACTTTTTGTTTTTAAAAATCAACACAACTTATAAAAATCAACTTCCCCAAGAAAAAAAACGATTACTGGAACTTTGAACTACATCAATCCAATCAAGCTAAAAAATAAAAAAAATTAAATTTCAAATAGGCACCAAATGACTACATTCTAACTTTAAAACTGATATACAGTATGAGCAATACAGTTTTAAATAAGTACTTCCTTGTATATGAACTAATATATATATTAGTTCATATACAAGGAAGTACTTATTTAAATATATATATATATTAGTATTACATAACTGTGGCTTCATGCTTTCTACTTAGAATCTTATTTTTAACATTTAGTATGTTTCCAAAACTGCCGCCTGTGTTTTTTGTTTTTTTTATCTAATAAGAAATATCAGAGATTTGATTTTGAATTAAAAATAGAATTATAGAATAGAAAAATTATATAAATAAGATCTACATTTAAAAAAAAAAAAATGTTAACACCCCTGCTGTGTGAGAGACCTGTGACACATTGCCGAGCGATTGCTGGTCCCTCTGGCAAAGAAAGGGTTAAAACGTCATGTAACTAAAAGCAAGCATGAAAATATGACCTGCATGCTCCTGGGACGGCCAGGATTTCACTTCATTCGGCGAATCTGGTCTGTTACACGGGATTTCTGTCGGTAAAAGAAACAACCCATCCAGAATACCATCCACTATAGCCTGGAGATTGGGTTCCACGTTGGGACGAAGTTGAGAGAAGAAATCCACTGCGCCAATCTCAATCAACCACTGAGCTGCGGAGGCGTGCTGCAACACACAAATTATTCTATTCCACTTAAGACTTTGCTTATATTTTGGTTTTATATATACTGCATTTGTTTTTCGAGCACCATACAACATTTTTTTTATACTAAATAGTATATAAAATGATTTTACTTCTGGCAGTCAAATTTAAGCAGATCTAGTGCAGAAATAAGGAACGTTTATTGCAAAATTGAAAGCCGCAAGTTAACTATCTGTTACAGATTCAAATCAATCAAACTTTCACTCAATCAAGGTTATCAGAAATATGTTTTTTGAAGCAGTGTTTCTACGATGATAGAAGATTAAAAAAATGAAGAGAAAAAGATCTGAAAACAGAAAGGAAATATGTCCTTGTGCCAACTACACACTGTTGGACGCTATACTCTTGCAAAACAAATACCCTTTCCATAGCTGCATACTCCATAAAGTATTGCGATTCATATAGTGTTACTGAAAAAAAGAACAGTGATATGCTACTGGAAGAGGTTCATGTTAGAACTGAAAAATCTACCATCAAAATTGTTGAGGTTGTTATTTTTGGTAACCTGAAATGCATCATTGGAAACCTCTGATTTAGGCGTTGTATACAACCAAGTGTACAGCTTTGTGTGTAGTTCATTTTTGTGATGGGTGTGCATGGTTTATATTGTTTAGTTTGGCTCAGCATTTAAAACACACTTGCTGAATTACCTGTACAATTAGCGAGATTACATTTGAATCTATTTGCACACTTACAGTAATATTCTGAATTGTGTCTGGGGAGCCAACTAGCTAAACATTGAATTCTGGATTGTTTCTTAGAGCATCGGAAAGAGCTACTGTACATCTGTGAGATACTTGATGGTCAAGGAAAAGAGCACCCATCAAAACCATCAAAGGTAAAGATGTTTCAAACAACAAAACTGACTGACATTTAGAAGCATCAGATCAATTATTTTTTGCTAGCACGTTGTTCACCTTAATATACTGCAGTAATAACTTGACAAGTTAACAGCAAAACATCCTACACTCAACGAGTGACATGTAATCGAGGTGTTATTATCAAATAGGAAATTCAATATAGTACGAAGCAGGCGTTCATGCCGATATTGACATCAATGTGAGTTTTCGGCTGATAAAGCCTGAATGACCCCATCAGACTATACTGGACGTCCGCTTTATTGAATTACCCACCAAGTGTCATCACGTCTGTCTGTTCTTAACCTTTTCTCGATCTTCTTACTATAAATAACAATTATGCAGTCATACGAGCATATATTCTATATAAATACAGTATGCATACTTATACTTTGGGAGAGGAGTTAATTACAGTGCATAATAAAACATTAATAACAAAATTGCATTTTGATGTGTTAATTAAGAAATCTTTAACCCGCTTGACTATGAGTACTAGATTGCTCACCTTAGCCAACTTATTTAACAGAAGAAGTACTTCCTCCTTCATTGGTACTGCAGGGAAATTAAACCATTCCAGCAAATGTAAAAAGAAGGACTTTTCTTGAACAAGATCCATGAACGAAATCAAATTATGATCTAGTTTACAGAGAATATTTTTAAGTGCTCGTTCTCTGATCTCCACCAATTGATGACCTGAGAAGATAAAACATAAAATACTTTATTGATTTTGACATCCATAAAACACTACAAACTAATTGTAACACATAAAAGGTCAGTACAGTCCCTGCCATTTGTACATAATTGCACCCACAAGGAAAACAAATCATTTATTTATTTGCTTTTTCTACGTTACAATTTTTTTTTTTTTTTTTTTTTTTAAGTGTTTTATGCATTTCTTTCACTTGGGAAATTACATGAATTGAGGAAAACTTCAATGATCACTTAAACCATCCCCACATTAATATACCAATATGAGAGGCACCTTACATATAGTGAGCATCCAGTCTTAAAAGCATCTGATTTCCATAAGGTTTTTCTGTAGGAAAGACAGACAGGCAGAGAGAGAGACAGACAGGCAGAGAGACAGAGAGACAGAGAGACAGACAGGCAGAGAGACAGAGAGACGACAGAGAGACGACAGAGAGACGACAGAGAGACGACAGAGAGACGACAGAGAGACGACAGAGAGACGACCGAGAGACGACAGAGAGACAGAGACAGAGCAGAGAGAGAGAGACAGAGCAGAGAGAGAGAGAGAGACAGAGCAGAGAGAGAGAGAGAGACAGAGCAGAGAGAGAGAGCAGAGAGAGAGAGCAGAGAGAGAGAGACAGAGCAGAGAGAGAGAGCAGAGACAGAGCAGAGAGAGCAGAGACAGAGAGAGACAGAGCAGAGAGAGAGAGAGACAGAGCAGAGACAGAGAGATATCCCAAATCCTACTATCCAGAACATCAAGACAGAGTTGGCATAAGGATGCGCATCTCTTCCCCTGGCTCAGCACAACTCCATCATACCCAAACATCTGTATGACCATGTGCCCCTCAACCAGCAAAGCTGGTGCTACTTTGAAAAGACACTAAAAGATGTCACCTTGGAGAGAACAGCCAAATACCCACTGCAGGACAGGACACAGCACCATGGTCCCAGACTACACAGGACTCATGAGAAACAGAGGTACGCACACTGGCACCTACACAGATGGAAGCATTGGAACAACCGTACAACATCACAGAACAGCATTACACCAACAACCTCCAGAACCAGACCAACTGCCAGCAATGAACTAAATGAAATCCGGGCACTGCTCAGTACCATCTGCACCAGACTGATGTAAGTATGCAAAATTCTAATTACATTAATACCCTAAACAAGCACACACCACATATCCAGAGAAAGAAAGAGAAGTGCATAAGTACTAAGAATGCACCCACATTTATCTACAAACACTAGTCACTGAAATCTGAAAAAAATTAAAAAAACACCTTGTAAATTATCTCACTGGAAGGTAGAAGATATCCAAGATGGGATCTTTTAAAATTAGTATCTGGCACATTCAGGGCCTGAATGATTCAGCTTTTGGGTCCAAAAACCAAGACCCAGACTTTATAAACAAGTTGACGAATGTAGACATTTTCATCCTCCACGAAACATGGATACAATCAGAGGCGAAGTCTCTCCTACCTATGGGTTATAGAGAGCTAGTACCAGCCCAAAAACACAGACGGTGTGAAACGAGGCCGCCATTCAGGAGGAATCATAATATGGTACAAGGAAGAGCTTAAAAGCAAAATAAACCAAACAGAAAGAGGAGATCCCCACATGTGGCTACAAATAAAAGTCTCCATGTTCACCCATCAATATGACCCATACCTATGTGCAGCATACGCCCCTCTCTTATTCCCCATACAAGCCAGACATCTTTGAGATCCCGCAGACAGAGACAGTCCACTTTCAGACCGTGGGCAAAGTGCCGATATGTGGAGATCTCAACGCCAGAACATGACGAAATAGCTACAGATGGAAATAACTGTATCTTTGGAAATAACACGTGCTGTCATAGCTCTGTGACACTCCAACGAAACATATGACAGCACAATAAGCAAGAGTTGTAAAGAGCTACTGAACCTCTGTCACGGTCTGGGACTGTACATAACCAATGAACGGACAAGGAGAGACTATTAGGGCAGATACACATACAGCAGCGCAGTGGATTAAGCCATCACCGATATAGACCCACAAGCCATCAGTGCTTTCATAGTTACACCAGCATCACCACAATCAAAGCATGCTCTTTATTAAGAGACCAGACCATCGAAGCACAACACAAAAAAACCTCTCCTACCTCCATAGCCTGAAAGCCACAAACAAATGGACAAAACAGGGCCTCGCAACATACACAAACAATCAACAGACCAGAAGTCGGAAACCAACTCCAAAGCTTCCAGAACACAAACTACGAGCAGAACAAACACGTAGTAAACCTGGCAGTAAGAAATCTCAACAAAATATTCCATCTAATAGCAAAAAAAATCAAACCTAAAAAGAAACAGCCCTAATCGACCAACAACAAACTCCAAAATCAAAGAAAAATGGTTTGACAATGAATGTAACACCCTAAGAAAAAGCCAACGAACAATGTCAAACCAGAAATACAGAGACAAGGTACAAGGTACCACCAAACACCTGAAGCACCACAGGCACACCCTAAGAAAGAAAAAACAGAATCACATCGCCAAAAAAAAAAAAAGAATTTAAAAAGCATTGGATGAAAATTATTTTTGGCAAACTTGTAATCATCTTGATATAAAACAGAATAACAGACATCTGGCCATTGCGAATGGAAACATTTGGAAAAACTACTTTGAGGACCTCTACCAAGAAATCCCAGAAGAAAAACTGAAACAAGAACAAAAACAAATTCTCACCAAACAAACAACACTAGAGATTATAAAAAAATAAATAAAAAAAAAACCCCTGGACATACCAATTACAATCCAGGAAATAAATGAAAAATGAAAACGGATAAAAACCAAGAAAGCCAGTGGACCAGATGACATTCTACATGAGATGGTGAAGTACAGCAACCCATTGATACAAGAAGCTCTAGTCAAAATGTTCACCCTGGTCCTTACTACTGGCTACTTCCCTGAACTTTGGAACCAAGGAATGAGAAATCCTAGTCACAAGAAAGGAGACAGGCTGGACCCATCCAATTACAGAGGCATCTGTGTCAGCAGCACCCTGGGGAAACTGTTCAACAGCACCTTGAACAGCAGAATCCTCACCTTCCTGACAGAGCGTACTGAGTAAGAGCCAGACAGGCTTCCTGCCAAACCACCGCACCACGGATCACATCTACCCCCTACACAGCCTGATCAATAAGCATGTCCACAACACCAACAAGATGAATCACATTCAGGAAAACTGAAGCACTAATATCACCAGTTAGAAAAAAATTAGAGAGTGCGTTGATACCCATTTTTTTGTAATAGACATAATTTTTTATTGTCTGTAACAAAATGGATCTCAATACTACAGGAAGCGAGAATGAAAATGAAACAGAAAATCCCACACAATATGCCTTCAGTTGTTCCGATAATTCAATACGAGCACGGAAGGCAGAACAAGTTTTTGATACACTAGAACCCAATTGTGAATATATATCTGATTTTAAAATCATGTTTTCAAAACTAGAAAAATTATTGTCCACCAATATACGCACATGGTGGGGCATAATTACTTTACAAAATTACATCAAAACTAAAAGGATCCCCAGGGGATTACGTATAAAAAAATCCCCCACATTTGGGTTCACAAAAATGGACTTTGAGAATAAATAGAAAGGAGCTCTTAATTGCTGTTCATTTACACTTATGGACTTAATTGTACAATTAAAATCTAAGGAGAAACAACTTCTGAATAAGGATATACATACACTCCAAAAAGAACTAAGCCAATATATAAACATGGAGGGCTTCAATAAATTAGATGAAATTCTTTCAACATTGATACCATGGAAAACGATATAATGGTGAAAAAACAGGTGAAATTTGAGAGGGATAAACAAGATAACATTCGCAATCAGGTATATATGTGGCAGAAACCTACACCATCAAAGAGGTTCAATTCATCTACCCCACAAAATAAAATACACCAACAACAAAAATCTATATTAAAGAAAAATATTTCATTCTTTAATCCAACAAGTGGAGAATCAGATTTTTCTGACAATGAACCATTTCCACAAGCCACTACCTCTCACCATGTAGTCAGTCAAGATCGCGAACATCAGAATGAAACTAGAGGGGGTCCAAGAAGTTCTGGACATTCTACTTCGGAAGTTAATAGAAGCAGGGTGTATGAAACAAAAACATAATTTGGATCCTCAAAAAAACAGGAACATTCAAACATACAAGATGAGGCAAGAAAAGAAAGCAAAAGAAATCCACAAAAGAGGATAAAGAACTTTTAATTGAGGACAATAGTATAATTAACTTGTCTGACATTCCTCTTTCACATGCTCAACTTTCGGTATTAAATAAGGGGCTTAAATTTGCACCTGATTCTAGGTTCAAATTGTTTGATACGATTGTGGATCTCTACAAGTATGTCCGCAAGTTAACCCTCAAACGTTTTTTGGGGGAGGAATGTGCTGGCGGCACTGCTGAGAATATTGATGATTTTGATAGCTCTAATTTATCAGAGCATCAATGTTCATTGGACTCCACTAACATAGGGAGTAGTGATCTAAGCACTGTGGCCGCCACCTTTACCTTCGAAGAACAATGTTGTTTGCAGGATATGACTTAATTATTAGAGGACATTGAAGGGAGTGATAATGTTGATTTCTCAAATGTGTTTGGTAGACAACAGTCGGGGTTTAAGAAAAAGTCTACATTTTTTCCGACATATATGAAGGGACATGGTCTCATGACATTTGAGAAACTGGTTGAGAGGGATTTGACTCTGCGCTCTAGGGGCTACACGTTCGATGTGGGCCCCCTGCAGAGTAGATTCAACAATCTCACCAGGACAGAAAGATATGCTTTACACTCTCAAAATCAATGATTCCCTGATTATCAAAGGGGCGGACAAGCGGGGAGCCATTGTAGTTCAGAGTAAAACTCAGTATAGAGATGAAGCTATTCGCCAATTATCTGATAGGTTATCTTACTCTGTGCTACGTGGCGATCCCACATTACCATTTCTAAAACAACTAAGGTCCCTCCTTGATGAAGGATCCCTCTTAGGGGTCCTTGATCAGAAGCAGTGGGAATTTCTCTTTGAATCATCCTATCATACCTGTCTTTCACCATCTCCCAAAGATCCGTAAGACTTTTGTCTCCTCTCCTTGGAGGCCAATAGTCTCTAGCATTGGATCTTTGGGAGATGGTGTCTCTCGATATGTGGACCATTACCTACAAAGTTTTGTTAGGTCTATGCCTTCATATATTAGAGACAGCAGTGATCTCTTGGAACAACTGACATCTGTTACCTGGCAAAGAGGTTACATCTGGGTCAGACTAAATGTGACCTCTCTTTACACTATTATAGCACATAATCATGGGATGGCAGCTGTCATGTTTTATTTGGATCACTCTATTCTTTCACTAACACAAAGCACTTTCATTTTAGATTGTATTCACTTTTTATTAACCCACAATAATTTTTTGTTGATGGGGCTTTCTATCTCCAAACACTTTGAACCGCAATGGGTACCAGCTTTGCTCCCTCTTATGCCAACCTATTTTTGGGTTGGTGGGAGTCGGTCCACGTGTTTGGCGACGGAAACCCCTATCGGTAATTTATCACTTTTTATAGGCGCGATATAGATCTTATCTTTATTTGGGAAGGGGATGTAGATTCACTTTTATTATTTATAGAATATCTGAATCACAATGATCTCAATTTAAAATTCACTTACACATGATTTTCACCATATACATTATTTAGATTTACTTTTGTTTATTGATATGAAAATGGTGATTAATTCGGATGTGTACAGGAAAATTAACTCATGGAACACTTTTTTAAGGGCAGGCAGTCCCTGTTTAGAGGGATCCCAAAGGGACAACTTATCAGGTTTAAACAGATCTGTTCCAACATTGAGGATTTTCTCTAACAATCGCAGGAACTTCTTACAAGGTTTGAAGAAAGAGGCTATTTAGCATCAGACCTAAAAAGAGATCACTTGATGAAGTGACTGGTATGAGCAGGGAGGATTTGTTGGATAAACAAAGAAAACGTCCTAATAACAGATGGGACACAAAATATCCCATGTTCATTACACAACATAATGTACAAGCAAATGCTATATAAAAAATATTGTAAAGAAACATTGGGGTATTTTGTCTACAGATCAATTACTTAAACCGGTTCATGCGGAGGGTCCCCGCTTTGTGTTTAGAAAAGCGAAAACTATAGCTAATCATGTCTCTAGAAGTCTTTTTTCATTTACAAAATATTTGCAAGATAGCAATTTACCCAAAGGCAGTTTCAAATGCTTAAATGTATTTCATGTATAGATATGGATACAGGTTCTACGTTCAATACAGGACACAGGTTCCCAATTGTTTCATCCATTAACTGTAATACCACATTCACAGTCTATCTTTTGGACTGTGGTAATAAGTATGTAGGTCGGACTACACGAGCACTCAAAGCTCGGATGAGGGAACATCTTAGGCTCATCAGAATAGGTGACCTCACTCATTCGGTTTCAAAACATTTCACGAACTGAAAACATGGAAGCATTGACAACTTCACTTATATGGGAATTGAACATGTGCCCAAACCTATTAGAGGAGGAAATAGGATGGAACTATTATATAAACGAGAATTATATTGGATATTCACATTAAATACTAGAGTGCCTAATGGGTTAAATTTTGACTGGGACCTAGGTCCATTTCTGCATTAAATTCACCTGATAGTACTTACTTTGGTGTTGAATGTGTATACTTTATATAATATTCGGCTACTTAGGTCTTATTGGATAATACTCCAGTACCTATACATTTTAGATAAGTGGATGTATGATCTACAGTTAGGATTCTGTAATAGAATATTAGAGTATTATTGAAATATAGGATATTAAGATATTAGAGTATCGTTGTAATATGATATCCTATGATTGTTCTCTGGGTCCATACTTATCTCAATGTAATATATTGTTGGGATTCAAGGTTATATAAATCAAAATGTGTTATATTATTGTAGCCATGCATGTAAAATGGTCTGCAGTTGTCTCCCCTGCTGGCAGTAAACCTGGTAGGTTACAGGGATGCCAGCAGTAATCATGGAGGTTTGCCCTCACACCCTGGTGAGGTGCCCTATGTATGGATGGGAGTGGCTACATGCTCTGAGTCCACAGTTAGTGACATCAGAGTTGTGACAGTTCCTGAAGTATATAAGGCACAGCACTGCCCAAAGTTAGTGTGTGTTGAAGGAATAAGTCTGTGTTGAGACTTGGGAAAGGGAGGACCCACTAGTACAGTAACTAGTGGCCCATTTCTACATAAAGTAGCGTCAAGCCTGACAAGGCCACACTGTGTCCAGGGACCTGGCACAGGGGTGATCTCCCTGCGGGGAGAGGGGATCCCACTCCATTGGGAGGGCGTACCTTTTCAAGGGACAGTACGGCGAGATGTGTGGCTGAGCTGTTCGCTGCAAGGGGGCAGTTTGCTACATCAACAATAAAGATGCCCTGTTCAAAGACAACCCCACTGTGTGAGTGTGAAGTTACTCTCCAGTGGCAGTCACCACCAAGAAGAAGTTCCTCATCAGGACCATCTCCCTGCGGACGCATAGATCGAGATGAAGTGGAGGCGCTGCACGTGATATAGGTAGGACTCGCACACACTACCTCAGCTGCCTGTCTGGAGTGACAATCCCCTAACACCATCATGCGGGAGACTCAGGAGTCCTGTTGCCTACAGGTGCACCACCAGACACGACCATGTAATGGGGGCTGGATAGACCACAGGGGCCAATATGAGATTGGGTGGGGGCCCAAGACCCGTTACATTATATTTGCAACATCACATTTAGTATTAATAAAATAAATTTAAGATCACAATTAGCTGATTATGGGATTTATATAATTGAAAGCATTTAGGATGGTTTATTGTTATCAACTTTATATGCTAGTAATATGTTTCCCATAATCAGGATTGTTTGCATAGCTGCTTTATGATATTTGCATATATTTCTCTAAAAATAAAATAATTCTCAGTCTTCCAAATGTCTCTACACGAAGTACATAAACAATGTAATCTAGTTGAGCATGATTTTATTAATCTCCCAAAGGAGATTATCTGTGGTCAATTTATGTTGCCTTTAAAAGATTTTTAGGTAAATGCTCACCACAGGATGCTATCATTCTTCCTTTCTCTTGTTTTTATTTTCACAACAACTTATTTTTTGTGTTTTATATCTTGCTTTTATGGATTTGTTTATATATGTAGGAGAGTTTGTTTCTACTACCGGGCTTCAATTGTTTTTTTAACATGGTTCAGAGGGCTGTGTGTATTTTGGTTATTAGTATGAATAAAGTTTTGTTCTTTTGAAAAAAAAAATCTGAATCCTTGCTAGTGCGCGCTGACGTCACCTCCTGCGTCACACCAGACACTTTCAGGAAGTGAACGCGGGGGGGATGTGGATGGTGCGAGTGGCAGGTATTTAAGAAACTCGGTAAGTCAGATTTACTATGCACCTTGATAAAGAGCGTCACGCCCGAAACGCGTTGGTGGGGGCCTTGTGCTCCGTTGTGTAACTTTTTGCTCATGATCCATTACATTTTTATTTGGATGGGACACACTCTCTTGAAATTTATTTTTTCTAACTGGTGATAGTAGTGTTCCAATTTTCCTGAATGTGATTCATCTGCTTGCTGTGGAAAACGGAGGCACACCCTATTGGAGGAGGAAAATCCTATTGGAGGAGGATAATTATCAAGAAGACCAGGCAAAAGTGAGTTTATTCCTCTTGTTCCTATGCACCATGTATTGTTGGCCCGCTTCGATGCATCTATGTCTGGACACTTATTAGTGAGGATTCTTACTGCAGTGATTGTGGAATTCCGGCCAGCTATTCGAATAATAGTGGATTATTGGTGTCATTATAAATTGGAATATTGGTCTATATATGTGACACTCAAGGGTCATACACCAGATTAGTGTCAACACGAAGTTTTGAATAACTTATGCTTATGTTGGCTATTAATTCTATAGATAGAGCACCATACAGTTTTGGTCATTGTCATAACACCAACAAGGGCAAAATCTTTGCTTGCTTTGTGTACTTAAAAAAGGCCTTCGACTCCATCTGGCATCCAGGTCTATTGCTGAAAATGCTAGAGCGAGTGGAATAGGGGAAAGAACATATGACACCATCAAAATTATGTACTCCGAAAACAAATGCTACGTTAAAGTAAAGAACAAAAGGACAGACTTATTCCATCAAGCCAGGAGAGTTAGAGAGGGCTGTTGCCCGAGTCACACACTTTTTAACATATACATTGAGCGTGCAGCAACCCTAGAATCCTCCTCAGCCCCTGGGCTGACACAGAGATTAAGTCTACTATACGCAGACTATCTGCTCCTGCTGTCACCAACAGAACAGGGCCTCCAAAAGAACCTGGCGATACTAGATAAATTCAACCAGAGCTGGGCACTCTGTGAACCTTAACAAAACAAGAATAATGGTATTCCAGAAAAAAAAAAAAAATCTACAAAAACGGCTAACCAAATCACAATTCACACTGAATGACAATGGACTGGAACAGACAGCGAGGTACACATATCTTGGTCTAACAATGAGTTCATCAGGGAAATTCAACCGGACCATAAATACACTGAAGGAGAAGGCCTGCAGAGCATTCTGTGCAGTAAGGAAACAGATGTACCACCTCAAACCACCAATAAGAGTCTGGATGAAAATATTCAACAGCATGATCACACCCATCCTTCTGTATGGCAGTGAGGTGTGGGGTCCTGAGACATTCCCAGACTTCAGAAAGTAGGATAGCAGCCCATTCATAATAGTGCTTCTGAAATTCTGCAAACACCTTCAACTACACTGGAGTACACAAAACAATGCATGCCGGGCTGAGTTGAGCTGAGCTGCTTTCCTCAGCTGCTCACTGTAGAGAAGAGAGCACAGACATCCTGGGTTCACCTAAATAGCCATCCACAGTCTTACTGCTACAGAGTAATGGGAATCCAGGAGCTCCTCACTACACCCTGTACCATCAAACAACTTGTCCTCTCCCTCCCAGAACAAAAACTACACACATCAACAACCTGCCAAAAAAAACAAATCAATTCAATTGCCAGCAAAATGAAGGAGCACTATGTAACTATGTGGAAAAATTATATCCAACACTGAAAGAAGCTAGAGACCTACAGACGACACAACGAGTATTCTAAGGCCTCGGGCATGGTCAGCGTTTAAGCGCTGACCCGTGCTGAGGCGCACTGCTGCTCGGCAGTGAGCCCCCGCTTTCCCTGAGCCTCAGCGTGCCTCAGCCTGGCTGGATTCACCCTGGACGCAGCCTTAAACTTGCCTTAAACTAGCCAGGTACATGCTGACACATTTCAGTGACATTTCTGCAGAGGCTAATGGCCCATCGGATTAACAAAGCAGGGGTCCCTGGCAGTTCCATTTAGTTTGAAATGTTTCAGCATGTACCCAGCATGTACCTGGATCTTGTTGATGATTGCCACTGGTTTGTTTTAGAATAACCATCGGCACTACAGTACCACAGCCTACAGAGAGAATACACCACCCTGGCACCCTACCTGCTGAAGGTAAATGGCCCAAAGCAGAGACAGGCATTGTGCCAGTACAGAATGAGGGCCCAAAGCCTGGAAAATGGAAACAGGCAGACACAGACAGAACTGTAATCCCTGAGAGATGAGACTGTGCCAGCGATGTGAGCTAGGAGAGGTAGAAGATGAAACACTTCTTGCTGCACAAAATAGTCTGAAGTGAGGAGTGCCCACCTGGAGAAACTCACAACTCTTATCCAGAACTTTAATATTGAAGAGAACCAAAAAATAGCGATCCTCTTGGGAGGAGATGAAACCACGGCAGAACTGGCTGCACAATATACCTGTCACAACCTGAGAAACGCCCACTAAACCCTGTATCCCTCTGTGTAACTGTTACCCATGTACTGTGTAAACATTATACTCTACCTCCTATTATGCATGCTTTGGTAATACTGAAATGTTTTTCTGTCATGACAATAAAGATTATTTGATTTGAGAGAGACAGAGAAAAAGACAGACACACAGAGGCAGAGAGACACAGAAACATACAGATCATCTGTTTTCCATCAGGTTTTGCTAGAGAACCTGGTTATCAAAAGCACTTTAATACCCTAATATATGTAAAGTTAAATGTCTTAAAATAGTTTTATTAATATTATTATTAAAATAAAGGGGTATAAAACAGAAACACGATGAGTGCAAAATTATGTGCCCATGGTCAGTGGTACTAATACATACAAAGTAGTTAATGATGTTCACTTATTGATTCTTATCCTAAGAGACTGTCCTAGTCTTATATCAAATATTTATATAGTTGTCCTCTTAGCTTCCAATGTCTCAGTTATTGCTTAGAGGGCTAGTAGACATAGATAACACCACTAGATGTTTTAATCATATATATTATAGTGATGAAAGTAATGTAATAAATCCATAATCAATATTCTGACCATAAATTGCTACAGTATAACTAGAGCAGCGTACTCCTTAAAAAGGTAAGTATCAGAGATTAACTTCTGACCTTTGGACCGGTACTACGATAAATTAAGAGAGTTTTGGTGTAACTTCAGTTCAATTTCACTGGAGTCAACTTTAAAAATTACCAAAGTGTTTACAAGAGTGGAGATAGTGGTGTCTCAAATCACTGTCGAACTCAATCTCAGTCTCAGTCTTAGTTTACTGTCTCCCCAGTATATGATCAGTATCAGGGCCATCTTAACAACATTAGGGGCCCCCGGGCAAAGCAGTGCACGGAGCCCTGCCTACACTGTCGCTCCCAGCCTCCCACGCGCTCACTAGCAGCAGAAGGCACCGGAAGTGCTGCACTGCTAGGCTGCAAGCGGTTGTGACGCGAGCGGGTGCCGGGGTTCCACTTCCGGGAGGGAGAGTGAGCGGAGCCAGGGTGCCGGACGGGGGGAGAGCGAGCCGGGGTGCCAGGTACCACGGCAGGGGGAGAGCGAGCCCTCCTAGCTAGACTTAGAATGGAGATTTTTAGCATTGGTGGGCACGCATGGTTAGGGTTGCCAGGTGGCTTGTCCAAAAATACTGGACACCCCCCCCCCCCCCCCCCGCGAACACAAAAAATACCCCCAAACCCCCCAAATGCATCTAAAGAATACCCCCACACCCCCAAAAACATTTAAAAATACCCCACACCCCCCAATAAGTTTAAAATCCCCCATCATCATGATCTCATCTCCCCAGGCTGGCCCCCCATCACCATTTTATTCTCCCCCCCCCATCATCTCACCCTGGCCCCCCATCCTCTCACCATCTCACCCAGCCCCCCCCATCTCACCCTGCCCCCACCCCCATCCATGTCACCATCTCACCCTGCACCCCCCCATCCTGTCACCATCTCCCCCCTGCACACCACATCCTGTCACCATCTCACCTGCAACCCACCCCCCATCCTGTCACCATCTTACCCTGCCCCCCCCACCATCCTGTCACAATCTCACCCTGCCCCCCTCATCCTGTCACAATCTTACCCTGCCCCCCCCATCCTGTCACAATCTCACCATGGCCCCCCATCCCCCAATCTGTGTCCTTACCTTATTGCCAGGAAGGACACATACTTCTCTGGGCCGCCGGGGTGTGGGCTCTGCCCCAGCTGTCCTCCGATTGGCTCTCAGCCCCTCCAATCAGGGACAGGCTGCACACAGAGACACACAGACACACACGAGTGCTCCTGCCCGGACACCGTCTCAGTACTTCTCTCTGCACTGCCTGCCCTCGCGCTGCCCCCCGCCACCACAAAAATGCATTACCTCCGATTTAAAAAACGGACACCTGGCAACCCTACGCATGGGCCGGGCGCGTGGGGCCCCCTATGCTGTGGGGCCCCCGGGCAACTGCCCAGCGTGCCCATATGTTAAGACGGCCCTGATCAGTATACTGATGTATATGCCACTATGTTACTAGTATGAGCTATAGTAGCTAGATGCTAGGCTCAGACAGATAGTTTCCTGGACAAAATTGCTATCTGAGGGTTTCATGCAGCGCAGGTCACTGCAGAAACGAGGGGTAGATGGAGGTGGAGAAGGGGAGAAGTGAGAGAAAGAAAATGAGATGAGGTGATGGTCAGAGAGAGGAAAAGGGGAAATTGAGAAATTTAAAAAGGGATGTTTCAGGGGATAAATATAGCTCTTGAAGCTCTCTGACTCTCATAGTTGCGGTATTGCAGACATTCGAATGAAGGTAGACAAATGTCACTTTTTAAAAATCTGTCTGTGAATATTTACACTTGCGAATAAACACTGTAAATTATGTGAGAATGTTGCCGAATAATTTGTCAATCTCTATTCTTTAGAGAGATTAAATTACCCTTTAAAATATACCTTTATTTTTCTATGTTCTCTGTACAACTGATATGTTTATCTTGGACATCTCTGAAATTCAAGTTCATTAGACACTTTTTACCTACACGGCTAGAGATCAAATCATATTTACTTTACATGGGGGGAGGTGGGTAACCATAGCAATACACAATCTACCTGCCGCATCTTCCAAAGCATTTGGTTGTAAAGGAAACATTAAAAGCTTTAAATAACATTTAGTAATACTTATACTGTGTGTTTAGAGACTTTAAGATATTGGGGTAGGAGGGGTGTGAAAGTGATCCTTTTATGGTTATCTTGGTGCTACTCTTCTGCCTTTACAGTTGATGGTAAATTCTGCTGCTTGGCTGGTCCACAACCAACTACCACCATTTTGCATGTCCCACTACTCCATTCCCTCTTCTGTCTTCCTAGCAGGTTACTTTTCAGATTGTCCATTCTCTGCAATTCACCAGTTACCGGTTATAATTAGGACAACGTCTTTTATGGTTGTTGATGCTTTTCACTCAGCCTGCCACCTGGTCATTGAAGCTTTTCAACATTTGGCTTCAAGACCTGTGACAAAACGAACAACTTGTAGGTTTTTAAAAGTTGAATATCTAATTTGTTTAAAATGTGTTACCGAATATAACTATTTTGTTATTTTTGTAGCGGTTGTGCAACTTCTTAGGGCAATTGTGCCAATAAGATAGAAAAAAAATTAAATACAATATTACCAAGTTTCTTGACCAGTGCAGAGAGATCCATGACACAAGGTGTTCTTCCTTCGTGCTCCAGACTTTAACAGATGATTCTGAAAGACACACATCACAATAACATCACATGTAAATTACACACGTCCCATTTGAACCCCCCAAAAAAACACAATTTTTTTTTTTAGTTATTTCTGTCTCTCAAAATAAAGATAGTGCTATCGCCAATGCAACAAAACAGCAACAACATTTGCCACAGACAAAATTAAACATCCTCGGTAAGTGTCCCCTGGAATATGAATTGGGCAGTGGTCTTACAGCAGAGAAATGTTTGGGTTATTAAACGTATGGGATGGCACAGGAAAAGTACTCCCAAACTTCTGCTGCTTCTTTGAGGATCTTTACCTAACCTCTTTTGTGATGGTGATAAGTAATGATGATAATGCCTGTGAACCCTTGTATCTGAAAGAAAGCGAGTCCCAGTAGGAGGTTTTGCAAAGAGACAGCGAATCGGAACACAGATAGTGCCAGGCGCCTGTATGTACACCAGCAAATGCATAGGATGTTCACACATTGTACTTTACATACATGTACGCAATGTAATCCTGCTTATGCCTTTATTTAATCGAGGCTCACCTGCAGCTGCTAGCAAACTCCCTTGGGCTCCATGCTCTGCAGTTTAAACTGTGCTGATTCCTACATCCCCAAACACCAGAACTACAACTCCCGTCATGCACCGCGACCACACATCGCTATACTACAACCCTCTCACCTCCGCTACGGCAACGCGCGATCTTTCACGGGAGTTGTAGTTTTGCTTTTGGTCCATGGCTGACATCTACCGCTCACCAGAAAACTACAATTCCCATGAACAACCGCGGCTCAGCCCTCGCAACCTGTATTATTTGCTGCTAAAAGAGGCGTAGGACAGAATATGTGAGACACGAGTGCTATGACACGAAAGTGGCGCTGCACAGGGCTATTACGGCGCGAAATTTAACTGTTGAAGCAGTTTTGAGCGCGCGATTGAATGCGGGTGGCGGGAAAGAGGCGGAGGCTAACAGTATTAGTGCAATGAATGATCCATGCACAGAGCAGGGCTCTTCAACTAGTTCTAATAACTAGGACTCAGAAAACATTTAGGAGTGGAAGGGTTACAGCTTATAGTCCTTTTAGATTCAAGACAAGCTATTATATTTCAACACGTTGCAGGCATTTATACTATCTGTACTATCAATATTTACATTAATGTCGGCTAGCTGCAATTAGGGTAAAAAACACTGCACTGGTTTTATAAAGGTGGGGAATAGTATTTTGTGTGTTGATAAATCTGGTGCAGTTTTACTCCACTTTTGCCTTGGTTTTGCAACTAGATAACCGGGCATATATATCAGACAGTGCTAAATGACCTCTCTTAAATTGTCGGTATGTACCAAACTTGCTGTGGGATCTTACATGTGGTGCAGAGTTTTATGCAAAAACAGTTAATGGGACCTTATGCAGATTGAAAGCATAGCTCTTGCTTGCTTAACTATTAAAATGTAATGTATGTTTCTAAACTGATATGCAATAGAAAGTAAGATCAACCTTAAAAAGTTCTTTAAGTACCTTTAATAACAAAAAAGTGAGAAAAGAAAATAAAGGACCATTTCTGTGTGAGATAGGCAGGCAGATTATTAGAGGTAAGGAAAAAGCAGAGGTATAAAACAATTTTTTTGCCTCTGTGTTTACCAGGGAAGAATCAATTTCAATAGTAGTGCCGCAGTAGGAAGCCACAACCTCCCATATTAATGAACAATTGATTTAACTGAGGAAGAAGCGGGTTGAAAAAATTAAAGTAAACACGGCACCTGGCCCCGATAGCATACATCCAAGAGTTCTCAAGGGGTTAAGTTCAGTAATAGCCACACAATTAAATGTAATATTCAAGGACTCCATTTCCACAGGCTCAGTACCACAAGATTGGTATAAAGCAGATGTGGTGCCTATATTTAAAAAGGGAGCTAGATCACAACCGGGGAATTACAGACCTGTAAGCCTGACATCAATAGTGGGGAAGCTACTTGAAGGTTTAATACGGGATAAGATTCAGGAATACCTAATGGAAAACAAAAGTATTAATAGTCGGCATGGATTTAAGAAGGATAGATCATGCCAAACTAACCTTTTTTGTTTCTTTGAAGAGGTAAGTAGGAATTTTAGACCAGGGTAATCCAGTTGATGTTGTCTATTTAGATTTTGCAAAGGCTTTTGATACAGTTCCACACAAGAGGTTGGTGTACAAAATAAAGCAAATTGGACTCAGTAATAATGTATGCATCTGGATTGAAAACTGGTTGAAGGATAGACAACAGAGGGTTGTCATTAAAGGAACTTTTTCAGGTTCGGCTAAAGTCGTGAGTGGAGTACCTCAGGGATTAGTACTGGGACCCCTGCTTTTTAACTTATTTATTAATGACCTTGAGGTTGGCATCAAGAGCAAAGTCTCCGTCTTTGCTGATGATACTAAATTGTGTAAGGTAGTAGAATCAGAGGATGTAATTTCTCTCCAGAAGGACTTGGAGAGACTGGCAACTTGGGCAGGTAAATTGCAATGAGGTTGATTACAGATAAATGTAAGGTTATGCATTTGAGAAGCAAAAATAAACAGGAGACTTACAAATTAAATGGGGATACATTGGGGGAATCCTTGATGGAGAAGAATTTAGGAGTGCTTGTAGACAGCAGGCTTAGCAATAGTGCTCAAAGTCATGCAGTAGCTGCAAAGGCTAACAAGATCGTATCTTGCATTAAACGGGCAATGGATGGAAGGGAAGTAAACATAATTATGCCCCTTTGCAAAGCATTAGTAAGACCACACCTTGAATATGAAGTGTGATTTTGGACACCACGCCTTAGAAAAGACATTATGGAACTAGAGAGAATGCAGAGAAAAGCCACAAAAATAATAAAGGGGATGGACAATCTAATTTATGAGAAGACTAGCTAAATTAGATTTATTTACATTAGAGTAGAGGCGTCTAAGAGGGGATATGATAACTATATACAAATATATTCGGGACAGTACAAGGAGATTTCAAATGACCTATTCATCCCAAGGGCAGTACAAAGGACTCTGGGGCATCCCTTAATATGGGAGGAAAGGAGATTTCACCAGCAACAAAGGAAAGGGTTCTTTGATCCAGAGGAAGGCAAACAAAAACTCCAGTGTCATATCATCCAATGATATCTCATAAGGGGAAAAATAAATTCCTTCCCGACTCCCAAGAATTGGCAATCGGATTATTCCCTGGATTGCCAATTCTTGGTATATATATATATATATATATATATATATATATATATATAATGATAAAGTATCTGTTGTCTTAATTTAGCATAAGTTGAACTTGATGGACGTATGTCCTTTTTCAACCTCATCTACTATGTAACTATGATATGTGAAACCTTTTGAAAGCTTATTTGAGTTCTTCAATTCAGTACTTGGAGATGCTGGTGCAATAGTACTAATGAGTGCAGAGTACCACTACTTTATTGATTTATTTGCAAGCCTGGTTTAAAAAAAGAGAACTTAATTACTAAAGCACTCTACCTTTCCATGTTACACAATAGATCTTATATAAGCCAATTCTAATTTGCGGTCTAAGCTACTTTGCTCAAACATTTAACCCCTTCAGTGGAGATATGATGACTGGCACCCTGGGGCACTTATGACATATGCTGTTGTCACCTGGGTTTACTCGTGAGTGTTAGTGCTCGAGGGACCGTGAACAATGAGTTTGCAGCACTCTCTGACACTGAAATGATTAACAGGTTTATTGAAATGAGATATTGTACAAAACAACTAAATGTACACATTTCCAGAGGTCTGCAGATGCACAACTAGTTTAAGAAAATCACCATATTATACTTTTTATACATTTATTGTATTATACTTACAGTACCTGAACACTAGTGTCTTTTTTTGTCTAGTACTGCAAATACTATTGGCTTTATATCTATAAAAGTAAGTGTTTGCAACATCTTAAGTGCAAAAACCTCCACAGACTTTGCACAGCCTCTTGCAACATTTCTTTTTGCAAACCTTCCCCAACCAGAAACATAGAATAGCACAAGAAACATGAAGACAAAAGTGCAACGAGCTAAGTATGAAATAATATATTCGGAATATAAACAGATCTATTCTCATTACACAAGTAAATAAAAGTGGACTCCGGTCATGATCCGCACTTGTGGGTAAGTTCGTTGGACAAATCTTCAACAGGTGACAAGTTGTCACCGTGCAGACGCCCAGAAAATAGAGAACTCCAGCGGGTGTGGAGCGGAATTGTGGAGCTGAAAGTGATGCCTACAGTACAGAAATTACTGTTCTCCGTTACCCCTGACGAAGCGCTGTCGTTTGAAATGCGTAGTGTGGTCACAAAAAATAGTCTTTTTTTATCAATGGTCTTGCTTTGTTCAAGCACTTCCTGTATAAATTAGTTAATCGTAATAACTGCTGCGCGATTGATATAATTTGACATATTTTCCATTCAGCAAATATATATATATATTGTGAAAGCTGTAAAAATGTTACTACAAATATTCAATTATCAAATTAGTTTTTTCAGTGTGCACACAGCCGAGACAGCTTCAAAACAAAAGCTCTCCTCCAGGTAATACAGTATGAGATACATTTATAACCTAAAAACTAAAGCTCCCACCTCTTTATGGGGGGGCATGCGCGTCACTAAATATTACATCATTTTGTAATACATAACAATACTAAAACTGATGTAAGTTTGTAATACATAACAAACTGAATAAATGTACGTCAGCTAAAAATCATTATGGTGTTAAATGTGATGTTTTCTGTTATGTCACCTGACATAAAAGTATGAGAAAAAGTTCCACTGTAAGAATCTGAACTCATCTTAGACCGCTAACGAGGCTTCTCATTATTTTCTGGCCTGTTTACACTTTCATTTGTGGCTGGTTGGACGAGAAAAATCAACAAACATATGCTAGGAGTGAAAACATTCCATTCTCTGGTTCAAACGTTTGTTCACACAGACATTTCTTCACATAGAAGAAATGACACACAAGACTTACAAACGCAAGACAAAATGGCGGACAAAAGTAGTCAAACAAAATGGCTGCTTAGATTCTAGTGCTGTTTACGTCAGACCCCCCTTAATGTCCCTTTTTCTCAACTTTGTCAGTTTACTAAACAAGCTGTGTGATGTCTGCATGAAAGCAGTCTGTGAAAGCAATTACATTTTTTTTTCTTTATAAAGAGGCTGACGTACAGTTGTGAAGCTGCACTTCAGATACTTTATATTGATTTTCTTTACAATTACGACTTTGAGTCACACAATCTGTAAAAGTCTTAACATCAAAGTTCAAGATGCTAAATGAATAATTATAGAAAATGGAGCACTTTATTTTTCTCAACAGACTTACAGCACATTCAGTGTCAGGAGTACATGCACCTGTGTACTTCCCCTGCAATTTACTTTAACCTTGTTCTCAGTAAATTGCCATGTAGAGCAAAAGATCAATCACAATCTATCGAATTGACCCTTCTCAAACTGTGAATGTATTATGCTAGCACTGTAAGACACCTTTTTCAATACACTAATTTGCTATGAAGCCGCTCTATGTTGTCACAATCACACTTTTACTTGAAGGCACTAGTTGCTGGCCACATTATTTCAGAATTGTTAGGCCACACAGACCTACCCTTTATCTCACTACAGGAGCACTGTAGTGAAAAAAACTCACAGGTCTGAATAATTTGCTGCCACCACCATGGATAACTTTGTAGGTCCCAGGACCCTGTCTGACTGAGTGTTCTCTCTCTTGGCCCAATCACGATGAGACATTGCTCTCCCTCCTGATACCCTTCTTTCACAAGCTGAATGCAAAGCACATTACTCAATGCTACCTCTGCACTGAAAAATAACTACACAAACATACTTTGTGTGTGACAAAAGGTTAATCAGAAGTGAAAAGGTTTCTTAATAGACAAAGCCGTAACTTAATCATTTTTTAAAATGTGGAAGATGAATGGGCAGTCTGTATAACAGTTAGAAAAGCACACTTAGTGTATTACCTTGGGTAATAAATATTAAAGAAACCAGGCTAAAATTTCTGACCCAAATAGTCTCTGTAGAAGCAGAGTAGGCAGAGAAAGAAGCCCCCAGTAGTGTTCATTTGTCCAAGTCCGAGACGTATGTTTGTCACTATACAGTAGTGCTAAATACAGAGAGACTGATAGTATATCAGACAGTACAGGATGCAACGGTAAAGGTTGCAGCCTCAAAGTGAAGTCCCAGACACAGTGGTAATGTGATGCCAGGAATGCATGTGTAATAACAAATATCAAACTTGAATGGGGTCCTACTGTATGGACTGAACAAAGTGAATGAGATACACACAGAAAGCAATATTGTATCCCAAAGCTAAATTAGAGCTCACTGGTTCAGTGTTTGTAATGCAGTCTAGAGTGCTAAAGCCTCAACACAATAGCCCTGGAGAGTAAATGACATTGTGGACTTAATAAAGGCCTGGGGATCAAGACAATTGGTCTCAGTGGCTCATATAGGGACACGGGTAAAGGAGCTATGAAAAGTATGTTGCTAAGGCTCTTAAAGCACCATAGCAACCGAAAAGTGGTCCGATAGGTAAGTCTAGTACTGTATGTGGGTCCTTAGGAGGCCCCTTCGTGGTGTCAGGCACACTAATAATTGATCTCAACAGATAGAGCTTAACTGTGTATACAAATCGGACATCTACAGCATGATCCAGTTAACTGCAGGGTAGATCCCCTGATAGGATATAGCAGCCTGGTAACGATGGACTGGGTAAAATATATAAACAAATGGTTCAATGGCGGTAATGCTAATAGGATAGCACTTAGCACAGTATACATAAATTATACGCTCTACAGATAAATAGACCCACATGTACGGTATAGAACAACTAGGATAACCTATGCTGAACCCCACCATTACTAACACTGTACCAGTGAGCTCTAATTTAGTTTTGGTATACAATATTGCTTTCTGTGTGTATCTGTTTTGTCCCACACACTTAATTCAGTCCATAGGACCTCATTAAAGTTTGATATTTTATTTATTACGCATGCATTCCTGGCATCACACTTCTACAGTCTCTGGGACTTCACTTTGAGGCTTCAACCTCTACCATTGTATCACGTACTGTCTGATATACTATCAGTCTCTCAGTCCTTAGCATTATGCACTGACAAATATATGTCTCAGACTTGTGAGTGCACACTACTGTGGACTGCTTTCTCTGCCTACTCGGCTTCTGCGGAGTGATTCTCTGGCTCAGAAATGCTCCTCTCTGTCTAATATTACCTACCTTAGTGTACTCATACATCTGGTTACTGGAGGCTGAGTGGGTGTCTTCTTCTCTCTCAGTTGTTAGAAAAGGTTGATCAACCCTAAAAGGTTATTTAAGTACCTTAACAACAAAAAGATTAGAAAAGAGAATGTATAACTCTTTGAGTGTTAGATGGGCAGGCAGATTATGGGACATTTATTATTAACAGGGATTGGTCAAGCCTCAGCAACTTCTTAGCGGCAACTTCTCAGTTGCCTTTCAGTTTCAATCAATCATTCAGTCAATGTAAGGCCGCATTTATAGTGACGGCGACGCGACCGATGACGTCACCCGTCGCCACTGTCGAAAGTTGAACTTTAGTTTTGAGCTTCCAAGTGCCAGTATGCGCGCGAAGGGAAACTGTGTCTATATACAATAGACACTTGGTACGCGATAAGGTACCTCCTGGCTGCAGGATTTTGAGCAGGTAACCAACATTTGTCAGCGTTACTCTGCTGCGTTAGCTCTGACGAGGGCTCAGTTAAACTGATAGAGGTGCGGTATTTATTTAATTACCTTACCTTACCCTGAGCGCGCAGGTGTAATTGCTGTTGATAATTATATCATTGCATGTATCCCTTCTCCCCTCGGCTCATTTGTATGTGTTTGCTCACTATGTTCTCACAGTCTGTTATTTTATCTGCTACAGTGGCACATTTGAACTAGGGGGCCATAACTTGATACGGACTAGATCCGTGCCCCAGAGCTGAATACTACATTTTGTAAGCTCTTGTGCACTTAGCTAATGACAGCTACTGACTGGTTACTGTATATTGTGAGGTAACACCAAGTGTGTTAAAGTGGCACATTTGAACTAGGGGGCTATAACTGGATACGGACTAGATCCGTGCCCCAGAGCTAAGCACCACACTTTGTGAGCTCTTGTGCACACTATTCAAGAACACATTGCCTATCAACTATATCTATCCATAGCTAGGCTTGCTGAAACCCTTTATTTAGGGACCCCTCACAATCAGAGTCTTCTCAACACTGTAGGCTATCCAACTACTATTAGTGAGTTTTCACTCTATTGTTACCCATTTTGTATTGCATATTGCCATATACTTTTGCATGGTTAGTCCACCGTCACCTGTATCTATTTTACAGGCTTTTTAACCTTGTCATTGCTGAACTAGGGGGTTGACTATTTTGTCTTTGATTGTTCATCTCTGCTAATTAGCAGTTAGGTGGGAATTCCACCTCCCCCCCTGGATCTCAGTTGTAGTATTGTATATTTTTGTCTGTTTTTTGTGTTGTGTTACCACTGTCAGTTGTCCATTTATTTCAACGATTTTGACACTTATTTTAAAAAATATAATTAAAGTATTTTAATTTTAAGTTTATCACCATTTCATCTTTGCATACAACGAGTGCTGCCCACAGGGTGTCTTTTGTTTTTTAGTTACAACTCTCAGTTGTTAGAAAAGGTTGATCAACCCTAAAAGGTTATTTAAGTACCTTAACAACAAAAAGATTAGAAAAGAGAATATATAACTCTTTGAGTGTTAGATGGGCAGGCAGATTATGGGACATTTATTATTAACAGGGATTGGTCAAGCCTCAGCAACTTCTTAGCGGCAACTTCTCAGTTGCTTTTCAGTTTCAATCAATCATTCAGTCAATGTAAGGCCGCATTTATAGTGACGGCGACGCGACCGATGACGTCACCCGTCGCCACTGTCGAAAGTTGAACTTTAGTTTTGAGCGACGTTTTGAGAACTTGGAAAGGACCCTGCCACTTCGCAAGAAGTTTACTCTCTGATGTCGGTAGTAGTAGCATCACTTGGTCCCCAGGTTGGAAGACCCTCAAGCGAGCATTTTGGTTGTACTGCCTCTCTTGATGTTCTTGAGCAGATTTGAGGTTTTCCTTCGCAAACCGACCTATCATG
This sequence comes from Ascaphus truei, assembly GCA_036426205.1. Classification (NCBI taxonomy): domain Eukaryota; kingdom Metazoa; phylum Chordata; class Amphibia; order Anura; family Ascaphidae; genus Ascaphus; species Ascaphus truei. Next base: position 28,279 of record WSYH01003772.1, read on the forward strand.
TTTAGGCGGTTTCTAAGGTCTATGACATACTGAAGGGTATTCTTGGAGGGGGTGGGCTCCTCCTCCCAGGATTCCTTCAGTAGGTCGAGAATACCCCGAAGTTGGCGTCCATATAGGAGCTCAAACGGGGAGAAGCCTGTGGATGATTGGGGAACTTCTCGTACCGCAAACAACAGGAAAGGGAGAAGTTCATCCCAAGCTCGCTTTTCAGTGTCCACAAACTTCCTAAGCATAGATTTTAAAGTACGGTTAAACCTCTCTACCAATCCATCAGTCTGAGGATGGTAGACCGAGGTCCGGACGGATTTTACCTCCAATAACTTCAGGACATCCTGCATTAACTTTGCCATGAAATTTGTTCCCTGGTCAGTTAACATTACTTGGGGAAGTCCTACCCTAGAAAACAGTTCTAACATCCTGTGAGCAACCTGTTTAGCAGTGGCTGATCTCAGAGGGAAGGCCTCAGTATATCTGGTGGCATAATCAACAACAACGAGTATAAATTTATGTCCCTTCGCAGAGGGTTCTAAAGGTCCGACCAGATCTACCCCAATTCTCTCGAATGGGACGGCTACCAAGGGCAGAGGAACCAAGGGAACCGGCTTCTGTCCTTTTTGGCTGGTTAACTGGCATTCAGGACATGTCTCACATAGTTTCATGATGTCACCATGTATGCCTGGCCAGTAAAACCGGGACGAGATGCGGTCCGTGGTCTTATCTCTGCCCAAATGACCACCCCATGGGAGAGTATGGGCTAGGGTGAACACTGTTTTAATCAACCCTTTAGGGACTAGCATCTGTCGAATGACCTCCCCTGTTTGTGTAACCTTATTCACACGATATAGTATGTCATTCAACAGTTCAAAATGTGGATACACTTTTACACCTTGTTCATCTATTATCTTGTTGTTGACCTGTACCACCTTCTCATATTGTCTAGCCAGAGCTGGGTCCTCCCTCTGCCTCTGACGGAAGTCAGGAAGATCCAGGGCTGGCAGCACTCCCGTATCTATCTGTTCCCCACCCTGGTCATCCCCGGCCATGACCTGCAGTCCTTTGGGCTGACTAATGTTACCAAAAGTCCCAGCCTTTCTTAACCAGTCCTCTTTTTCCGCACGTCTCTGTTTACGTGTCTTTGGGACATGGTGTCTATGGGGGAAAATCTCTGGGGAAAAATGGAACAAGTCTCCGGGCTTCTCCGGTACCAGAGAAGTAGGCTCTGTAGGAGTAGGGGCCAACAATGTTTCGGCCAGTCTCGGCCAAGTAGAACAGGAGCAGGTAGCCAGTGGGCAACTCCCACTAGTAGGCTAGCCTCTTTATCCTGGATACGTAGTAGAACGTTCGCCGTCGGGTATCTCTTTGTATCCCCATGGATACACTCTATATTCCAAGGAGAATCATAAGATAGTCTATTGCTTGGAATTAGGCCCTCTAGGATCAGGGTTTTTCCAGAGCCCGAGTCCAGCATGGCGTTTACTTTTGTCACCTCCAGAGATGCTGGGACTAACCACGGATTGTGGTCCCCTCGGAGACAAGCTGTGGCAGTGGATCTGCCATATGAACAGTCCATCTCCTCATCTCCTGAGTCCGCAAACTCGGTCGTCCGCGGAAGCTCTCGACGGGGCTCGGTGTTTGGACCTCTCCGCTGTGGGATGGGGTCCTCCCTTCTGGTTGGTGGGGTTATCCTCTCCACCGGGTGGGTGACAGGAGTCCAGGTTCTCGGGGAATATTGTGGGTGGCAGCCTCCCTTGAGTAATCCAGTGGCCTCGGACCCAGGATGGGCATCTCTGCGGGAGTTTGTACCTGGAACCCTCCGAGATGGGAAAGGGTCTTCCGATCGGGTTGACTGGATCTCCCGAGCTGGCGGGTTGTAGACCCCTCGATTGTCTGCTATCCTGCCTCTAGCATCACCGGAAGCAACTGGTGTTTGCACGGACCGTTCCCAGCTATCCTGTTGGGTGTCGTCACCAAGGAAGTTTTCCACCAAGCGGACCGCTGAATTCAGGGAACATGCAGCATGTCTTTTTACCCAGGAGCGGGAGGAGGGAGGGCAGTACCTGTATGAACTGCTCGAGCACAAACTGTTCAAGGATCTCTTCCTTGGTATGCTTCTCCGGTTGTATCCACCTGGTACATAAGTCTACTAAGCGGTGGGCTACGACCCGGGGTCTGTCTTTGTTTGCATATTTGACTGTCCGGAACCTCTGTCGGTTGGTCTCTGGAGTGAGGCCTAGGCGATCCAGAATAGCAGCCTTTAGTTGCTGATAGTCCATGGCCTCGTCTGCTGGAAGAGCCTGGTAGGCTGCCTGAGCTTCCCCTATGAGGAGTGGAGCCAGAGTCGTTACCCAGCGATCAACTGTCCAGCCGTGGGCCGTGGCTACCCTTTCAAAAGTGAGGAGAAATGCCTCTGGGTCTTCGGTTGGCTTCATTTTATGCAGCATCACCGGTGGGTTATTTGGAATAGCTGGTCTGCCTGGGGCTGGGCCTTCAACTAGCAGTTGGAGTAGCTTTTCTTCCCGCCGGGCCTGTTGCTCATCTTGCTGGGCCTGTCGCTCATCTTGCTGGGCTTGTCGCTCAGCTTGCTGGGCTTGATGTTCTGCTTGCTTCTCTGCTAGCTGGAGCTGTTGCTCAAGGAACTGAGAAAAAAATTTCTCCATTTATTTTTTTAATTTTTTTTGTGGCCCTTCAGATACAGGGGCCGTCCGACAATCCCACTTCTGACACCACTTGTGGCAGGACGGCCTGTAGCCGAGGTCAGGGAACAGTCTACACGTGTAGTTTCAGGATAATGAAAAATGTTCAATGGCTTTATTTCTCCACAGTAACATAACATGCGGGTACACTGTCCCTTTAACAAAAATAAATCCTGCTCCGTGATGGGAGAAAACTGACTAACACAGCAGACCTATCTAGCATGCTGGTTTCCTAAACCATAACCAAACCTTCAGAGTCTTTTAAGCAGTCATGAAAACAAATGAAACAAATCTTACTTTGGCTGCAGTAAGTAGTGTTGTATCCTTCTGGCTAGCAGCACATCTATCCATGTGCTCTTGTCTGAGAGAGCCAGCTACTGCTGGTAACAAGATCCTTTTCTACCTTTCTGGCTCTCAGGTGTCAGCTTACTTCCTGACTATCTAAGTTCCACCTGAGTTAACCCTTATGAGTGCTGGATGAAGCACTCAGACATATGTCTCCCAGGCGTAACTGATAGGAGTTGACTTCACTCTGTCACACCAACCCTACACTGATGAGAACCGTTAAGGTCTAAACGGCTGTCTGTGGGTGGGTTTACTGGCTATGCATCTTAACAGTGGCTGTGCTCAAAGCTGTGACCATGCAGCAAGCTTAAGCCTATAGGGAACCATGTTAATGATTTTGAAGCAAAAGGTGGCACTGTGTGCTCATTTGCATGTCATTTCCCAGAATCCCTTGCTGCAGTGGAAGTGCTGTGTGCTGGGTGATAATGGTGAAAGGCGGGGTTGCAGACCTGTCTAAGACATGCAAATGAGCATACAGTAATATTTCCATTTGCTATATGCTTTGCTGTGGAGGGTTTTTGTCACTTTTTTACCCACCATAACTTAAGTGTATGTATATATATATACACGAACTTACTGTCTTCAATTCTATGACAAGGCACAAAATTCCACCATGGGAACACTTTTTGACCACGGTTAAACTGCAATCCGGCCACGGGAAACCTATAGAATTATTTGTGCATTTTATTTATTGACTTGCAATTGAGTATGTTTACGGCAGAGGGCACACTGAATACCTCTGTACATGCATGTTCTGTCTACAATGACACCCAAAACAGAATAGCATGGCATAGGCTGCAGCAGCCGCTGCCACATTCAGAGCTCCAGAGAACCAAGGAATGTTATAATGCGTAGAAATTCAAATCCGTGCAAAAATGGGTTTCCGGAAGACTGCACTTATCGAAGTTATTAGTATAGGCCGCAAAGTCCTGAGATCTCATCTCAGAATTATACTGAATTTCCCTCTAGTCTACTCAGAGGTGTGAACTCAGTACCTTAAGGTCGTAGTTAGGCGGTCTGGAAAGATGTGGGCTTGAGGCTATCCATGAACTTTCCTAGGCTAATGTACTGTATGTTCCCTGACACTTTTATGAATCGTTCTCTAATCTTTTTCAATAAGCACTCTTACTTAGAAAAAGCCTAAAATACCTACGTTCTGAGTCCCCTGTGTGGCCGACATGAAGCTGGACACTTACAGTATGGTCACTTTTGATCCCAAACACTGATCCACACAAAACACTCGATTATATTTTGAACAGTGTGTTCATAAAGCTGTTGTCCTGTGTCCTCTGAACAAAGGATCTCCTTAATTATTTTAGAACCTGTGCCTGAAATCTACACTATGCGAAACCTTAACTTTTTATGACACATTCCCTCAGTGACCAGGTTTTTACCTAATTTAATCTAACACTTAACCCATGGCTGGCTACAGTGTCACAACTTTCAATTGTAACCTCTTCACTGCCACATCATTACACATCATGGAAGCTGTCAGCTCCATTCAAATGAGCAGAGCTTCCCTTAAATGGAAGCGGCTTTGTAGTATATCAAACAGGTGCCTTTATCTTTGATTGTAAAAATAAATGTGGTGTATTCCCCTACATTGAGTATACAGTTCTAGTTTAATAAAAACATATCTTCTCACAGACACTAGAGGGTTGCCTTGCACTTTGCTAGTGCAATTTTCATTTAATGTTTGTAGAACAAAAATAGCTTTTTGAGATATGTTTTAGAACCAAAATATTAAAAGTAAGTACTAATGGGAATGCACAAAATCAGTGAAAGGGTTTCCTGAAGGTTTATGTAACAAGACATATTCCTTTACTTTCCAGTCATGATATTTCATACCACATTATACAGTATGTTGTATACATACCCCCTCAATCAATGTACATGTTGCAATGTAAGGCAATCTATAATATGATTATACACATTTTTATATGTTAAATGTTACTTCTGCTTCATCAACTGAGACACAGAAAACAATTTTAGCTCTACAAAATACAGTTAGGTCCGGAAATAATTGGACACTGACACAATTTTCATAATTTTGGCTCTGTACGCCACCACAATGGATTTGAAATGAAACAACCGAGATGCAATAGAAGTGCAGACTTTCAGCTTTAATTCAAGGGGTTGAACAAAAATATTGTATGAAACGTTTAGGAATTGCAACCATTTTCATACATAGTCCCCTTATTTCAGGGGCTCAAATGTAATTGGACAAATTAACACAATCATAAATAAAATGTTCATTTTTAATACTTTGTCGAGAATCCTTTGCAGGCAATGACTGCTTGAAGTCAGGAACGCATGGACATCACCAAACGCTGGGTTTCCTCCTTTGTGATGCTTTGCCAGGCTTTTACTGCAGCTGTCTTCAGTTATTGTTTATCCATGGGTCTTTCTGCCTTAAGTTTTGTCTTCAGCAAGTGCAATGCATGCTCGATCAGGTTAAGATCAGGTGATTGACTCGGCCATTGCAGAATATTCCTCTTATTTGCCTTAAAAATCTCCTGGGTTGCTTTCGCAGTATGTTTTGGGTCATTGTCCATCTGTAAAGTGAAGCGCCGTCCAATCAACTTCGCTGAATTTGGCTGAATCTGAGCAGACAATATATCCCTATACACTTCAGCATTCATCCGGCTGCTTCTGTCTTCTGTCACATCATCAATAAAACTAGTGACCCAGTGCCATTGTAAGCCATTTGCCTTCCCTGCCATACACTGCTCCAAGGGTTTTACAGATGATGTGGTATGCTTCGGATCATGAGCCGTTCCAAGCCTTCTCCATACTTTTTTCTTCCCATCATTCTGGTACAGGTTGATCTTAGTTTCATCTGTCCAAAGAATGCTGTTCCAGAACTGGGCTGGCTTTTTTAGATATTGTTTGGCAAAGTCAAATCTGGCCTTTCTATTCTTGAGGCTTATGAATGGTTTGCACCTTGTGGTGAACCCTCTGTATTTGCTCTCGTGAAGTCTTCTCTTTATGGTAGAAAAAGAACGCTGCGATGTTCGAAATGCATTGGATGGGTCTTTTGCCACATTAAAGTGCCCTTTTAATCATTTTTTTGTCCTGGGTTCTTCCTGCTCCGTTTGTGCTGGTGCGCTTTTTGGTCTCCCTTTTACCTGTATTCCCATGCCATCACACTGCCTCCACCGTGTTTTCAGATGATGTGGTATGCTTCGGATCATGAGCCGTTCCTCTCCATACTTTTTCTTCCCATCATTCTGGTACAGGTTGATCTTAGTTTCATCTGTCCAAAGAATGCTGTTCCAGAACTGGGCTGGCTTTTTTAGATATTGTTTGGCAAAGTCAAATCTGGCCTTTCTATTCTTGAGGCTTATGAATGGTTTGCACCTTGTGGTGAACCCTCTGTATTTGCTCTCGTGAAGTCTTCTCTTTATGGTAGACTTGGATAATGATATGCCTACCTCCTGGAGAGTGTTCTTCACTTGGCTGGATGTTGTGAAGGGGTTTTTCTTTACCCTGGAAAGGATCCTACGATCATCCACCACTGTTGTCTTCTGTGGACGTCCAGGCCTTTTTGCGTTGCAGAGCTCACCAGTGCCTTCTTTTTTTCTCAGAATGTACCAAACTGTTGATTTGGGCACTCCTTATGTTCCTGCTATCTCTCTGATGGATTGTCTTTATTTTTGCAGCCTAAGGATGCCCTGTTTCACTTGCATTGAGAGCTCCTTTGATCGCATGTTGTTGATCACAGCAACAGCTTCCAAATGCGAATGCCACACCTGGAATCAACTCCAGAACTTTTACCTGCTTAATTGATGATGAAATAACAAAGGAATAGCCCACACCTGTCCATGAAACAGCTTTTGAGTCAATTGTCCAATTTCTTTTGGCCCCTTCTAAAAGAGGGGGCTACATATTAAAGAGATATAATTCCTAAAGCGTTCCTCCAATTTGGATGTGAATACCCTCAAATTAAAGCTGATAGACTGCACTTTAAGCCCATATTCATTATTTAACTGTAACTTGAAATTATTTTGTTACACAGCTGAAATAACAAAACTTATATCAGTGTCCAATTATTTCCGGACCTAACTGTATATAACTTGTAACCTTTAGTTCCTTCTTCCCCATATGACATATGTCATCTCCAAACACCAACAGAGAAATCTCTTCTGTTTGTTATTATTTACAGTAGAGAAGTAATCCTGCCATTAGCTTTTTTTGTAGTGTAGCCCCCTGTTTTGGGACTACTAATTCAGATAATGGGTTAATGACCGTAATGGGTTCACTCTGGTATCGCCCCTGCTCTGCATGTCTTGTAACCAGTAATGTCACCATAGGGAATATACTGTAGAGGGTATATGTAGTTCCATCCTATGTTCTAGAAGCAGTTTCTTCAGTGTTGTGACTAGGGTCCTCACTTTTCCTATTCTAGCATCCACTCCCAGCCTGTAACTACCCAGAACTCTGCAAAGGCCTGAGATACAGAGCACTGCCAATGTATATAGTCAATCTTATGTGACCTCCTTTAGAGCCGGGTAAGGAAAGGTTACAGTTACAGTACAGTATTATGAACAGTTGGCTTCAAAAACAAGAACACACTGGTCATTCTTCTACAGCACCTCCAGTACCAAAGACTGTATACTGTACTTTAAATCATTTCTGGCCTTTTCCTCCTTGTTAGTGTGTTAATTGGTAGTGGACATATATCTGTAGAAACAGCTGGTGCTTAGAGAGTGGCCATTTTAATCTCATAGGAAACTAACAATTGATACTAAATTATTTCTGTCATCGAGTCTTCTTAAACAATGACCTATATGGTCATAGATCTGTTCGCTAAAGGAGAAGTCATGCGAAAAGAGACTTTTACAGTATATCTTTTCTGCTACCGTATGTGCAGAATCCAGTGAATTTTCCTTGGTGTTTTAGTTTGTCCTGGGTGAGAGGTAGCAGTACAGTACTATATCCATTAATCCCTGTAGTAATCATACATTAAATACAATAAGGAAAAATAACAAAGGAAATATAATATGAAAAATAAATATACCATAGGCAAAGAGGCATAACAAGGGTGAAGAGATTCATTACAAATTTTTTTATGGAAAGTAAGAGTAAAATCGTACTAACGTTTCGTGGCATTTCCTTATTTTCTTTTGGCAATCGGTGAGATGTCATAGAATTTCTTCTTCTGCAACCATTCTTTTGTAGACCTGCTTATATGTGTAAGGATTGGGCTTAGGCCTCGCCTCTGTGACGTTTACATGCTGACAGGATTGTGCGCAGGTGCTGTCCATGGGTTGTCAGTTGCAGGATTCAAACACAAGTTAGCACTCACAGCAGAAAAGCTGATTCATCTAGGACACGTGCAGTGCTAAACGACCCATGACGATCAAGTGGTACAATAGGGATTATCATATTCAGCTGTGCTCCTTGTCTTGGATTGGCTCAACAATCAAGAGTCAATCATCTGCTTTGTATGTGTACCTCTCATCCTATGTGTACCTCTTATCCTACAAGCCGAATTGTTGGGATTTTTGGAGGCTGAGCTCGCTCGGTCTGCTGTTCTCATATCCGGAGGTCCATTCTGATACAGAATGCAATCAGTTCTTCCAGATCTTTGGGAAGATCCCGGCATGTCAGTTCGTCCTTTAAACACTCAGAAAGCCCCTGCCAAAATGCTGCCACCAGAGTTTTATTATTCCAGCCCGTCTCCGCAGCAAGGGTTCGGAACTCAATGGCATACTGGCCTGCGGTACGGATTCCTTGTCGGATTTGAAGGAGTGAAGCTGAAGCAGAGGAGACGGGACCGGGGGCGTCTAAAACTCTTTTAAATGCTTGGAGAAAGGCAACAGAGTCGTTGATCAATGGGGATTATCTCTCCCACAGAGGGGAAGCCCAGGCCAAGGCCTCATCTGTTAGTAGGGAAATTACATATGCTACCCTGGATCAGTGAGTGCTGAACACGGAGGGCTGGAGTTCTAACTTAATCGAGCATTGGTTCAGCAATCCTCTACATGCAATAGGGTCCCCTTCATAACGCAGAGGCGTCGGGATCCGTGGTTCCCTGGGCGTAGGGGGTGATTGAACTGGCGCCGGAGAAGCTTCCAGTAAGGGCAGTGCAGGGGTAGAACCCACCTGGAGTGTCTCTAGCCAGGTAAAAATGTCCTAAAGTCGGCTTGAAATAAGTGCCACCTGTTGGTTTTTCAGGGCGAGGCGTGTCTCATGCTTTCCGAGTAGTTCCCCTTGGAGAGGTACGGCTCGCTGTACCTCAGCGGGTTCCATATTTGGCCAAGCAAAATGTGTCGCTGCTCGTCTCAAATCAGGAGGCGGACCCGCAGGGCTGAGGTAGGGATACAAATAAACCGACCACAACCCAGGGACAGAGTCCTGTAAGACTATCCGTAGCCGGTATGGAAGCAGGGGTCAGGGCTGGTGGCAGAGTTGTAAAGTCCAGGGGACAGGCAGAGGTCAGGGCAGGCGGAAGGCAGCGAGGTCGGGGTCATGGTCCGGGGTCAGCAACAGGAATTCAAAACAAGTGAGAGGATAAGACATAACTGCAAAGACCGACAGGAGCTGCAAACACACAGAACTTTGCTCTGTGACTCCCTATGGTAAGTGCAGCCTTATAAAGCAGGCTGCCAGTACCCAAAATGGCCACAGAGAGCAGTAAGGGTTGGAGAGACAGAAAACCTGAACCGAAGTGAACACCCGGCATGGATCAAGCAGAATCCTTACAGTTACTCACAAATGTCCTGATATGGTATCATTTCACTGGTGCTCATTCTCCATTCATCCCGGCTCTCAAAGCTGAATCCAAAGGAATACAAGTAGTAGTAATTGGGATGGAAGCACACAGGAATCAGAATTGTAAAAACCTACTCTGTTTTAATCCATTAGCAGAGCAGGTACATACATAATTTGGCATTTCAGGGCACAAGTATCTTTTCCTCAGACCCTACACCTGTTTTAACAGTGAAAATACCCTGTAGGGAGTTAAACACTCACCCACTTAAACAACCTGTGAAACATGCGGGGAGCGGTTCCAACTTATGCACTTCCTGATTGGTGTCTGACATCATCGCGCACCACAGCGTCGGCTGATGCACATGACCCGGCGACACAATGATGTCACGTAACGAAGCAACATGGAGCAGGAAATACAGACAATCACACAGATACTGGTGCTGGTTTCTAAGGTAGTTCCTAGCACTACAGCTAGTACCCTGTACAGCCAAACCAGTCTTGGACATATTCTGAGCAGCAGAGGGACCTGGCAGAGTGGTAGAGCACTTTCTAATTACATAATTTGTAACAGAGGTAGAGTGAATAGACAAGAGCAGGTTTTCTCAGTCTTCTTGTCTGAATCACAGATACTAACAGCTATAGAAAATATCAATGCTGTAAGGTAATAAAGTCTGGTTAGCTGCCGGTATTTCAATATACAAATTCTTATTCAGACTTAAGTTGGAAAGATGATCCACATAAAAATAAATACTAGGTGTATAAGTGACCAAGGAAAATCTCAGATATAGTATACTATGTACTTTTAATAAAAAGAATACACACATAGGGAAGTTAATCTTAGGGAGAAACACTAGATATAAAGAATACACCTATAGCAGGCGTGTTCAGGTGAATAAATAAACACTGTCTCTAGATAGTCCACCCACATATTTTGGATTTGAACTGAAGATGACCGTACCCAAAGAACCAATTAAGTTCCAAGCTTTCATTCAATTCCCTGGGGGCTACTATGTCAAATATATAAATTAAGTTAGCTTATTTTTGCTTTTTTAATTTTTTTATTTTGGTATTTCAATTGTGATGAATTATGACCTATTAGCACGGTGACATGCTACAAAGATGTCAGACATCACATTCTTACAACCGTTTTTAAAGGCTATTTATAGTCTTACCCACATATAGAAGGCAACACAGGCACTTTAGGAAATAGACGATAAAACTCCTTAGGCAGGTGTAGAAGCCAAATGTCTTAAATAGTTTACCTGTGTGCGGGTGAGTAAAATTTGCACCATTGCATTGGCTGCAGCTTCTACATGGGAATGTCCCAACCGAGGGTTTAGATAGAAATGTCTGTGTACATGGCTTAAGTGAGTCTGCTTTAACAATCATGTCCCTGATGTTCTTTGGTCTTTTATAAGTGAATATTGGGGTTTTTATAAAGAGATGACCTACTGTATTGTATTATCTCTCTGTACCAGGTGCCAGTTTTAGACACAATTTTTTTTAATGTGTCTAGATGCTACACTGACTGTAGTTACAGAAAATAGTCTGTTTAAATCTCTTGCTTTCCTCAACAAAAGTCCGGACTGTAACGCGTGCACTGCCCACGAGCAAGACAGGACCCGGTACTGAGGTGGGGATGTAGCAAACCACGCACTCACAGCAGTGGAAGTGTGCCTGGCAGGCGGATTGTCAAACATAGCCGGTCTGGGTTGGAGAGAGTGGGTTAATCGATACTTGCCAAAATTGTGGAATGGAGAGTCCAGAATAGTCAAAGTCCGTTAGCTGTGGTCTGGGGTTGGAGAGGTTAGAATCGTGGAGGTCCATATAGCCGTGGTCTGGGTTGGAGAGGTCCACAGAGTCGAGGGTAAGCCGGGGTCAATATCCAGAGAGGTTCCAAGGTCAAGCCGCGTCGGTACACGAAGGGTTAACCTGCAAGGTAAACACAGGACAAGGAGCAAGGCACAACAGACGTAGGAGCTCAAGGCTACAACCAGTTATTCTCAGCAATGACTGGGAGTGAGAGCATGGTACTTATGGGAAACAGGAACCAGTAGCAAGGGAGGCAGAGCGGAAGTGCGGCCTCCGCAGAGGCAAGGATAGGCTGCAGGAGACAAGTGGGCTAAAAGAATACTTGCCACGCAGCTGGGGAGCGGTGCACGTCGTCACGTGTGTGCGTCTGAGGGGGCGGAGCTAAGCTCCGTGGCACACTAGAAGGGCTGCGTGTGTGCACGCGCTCTGTAAGCAGAGCGGGGGTTCGCGCATACGCTGGTGCCGGAGCGAAGGTCTGAGATTACAGGTAAGGAGGGAACACGTCACAAAGGACGTGTTCCCCGATTCCTTACACTACCCCCCTTTAGGATCGGCCTAAGGGCGACTTCCATAAGGCTTGTGCGGAAACCTGGCGTGGAATCGCTTAAAGAAGCCGGAGCATGGATCTGACGAAGAGGTATCCATGAGTGTTCTTTTGGTCCATAACCTTTCCAGTGGACGAGGAATTGAACACCACCTCTGGAGTATCTGGAATCGATTATGGATTGAATTTCGAATTCATCTTGACCCTGTACGATGACAGGTAGAGGTTTAGGTGAGATGAGAACTTCGAACTTCGAACAACAGGTTTTAACAATGAGACGTGAAAGACCGCCGGGATTCTCATAGATTGAGGCAGTTGTAAGCGGTACGCCACAGGATTTACCTGTTTGAGAATGGTGAATGAGCCCAGGAATCTTGGAGCCAGTTTCAGTGTAGGTTTTCAGTTTTTAGTGTAGGTGTCTTCAATCTTATGTTCTTAGAAGAAAGCCACACTTTGTCTCCTGGCCTAAACTTGGGTGCCTCACGGCGATGGCGATCCACTTGTGTCTTTTTTTTGAGTACTGCCTCCTGCAGAGTGTTCTGAATCCTCTTCCAAGAATTTTGGAGCGAGTTCACTCTGGAATCTGCTGCTGGAACTCCGGAAGGATTGGAAGAGATGGGAAGATGTGCTGGATGAAATCCGTAATTTATAAACAAAAACGGTGATTCCTAAGTAAAGTCATTTCTGAGTGAGTTATGAGCGAATTCGGCCCATGGGAGTAGTTCCACCCAGTTATCCTGTGCATCAGAAATAAAGCATCGCAGGTATTTCTCTAGTGACTGGTTTGTGTTCTCGGTCTGTCCATTAGTTTGGGGATGATATCCAGAAGAATAAAGAAGAGAGATCTCCAACCTTTGAGCGAAGGCACGCCAAAATTTCGAGACGAACTGTGACCCCTGATCGAACACTATAGAGAGTGGAACTCCATGAATATGAAATATTTCTTTGATATAGATATCTGCCAAGGTGGCAGAGTTAGGAAGACCCTTGGGAGGAATGAAATGGGCCTGTTTGGAAAACCTATCCACAATAACGAGAATAGTATTTATCCCACGAGAAACAGGAAGCTCAACAATAAAGTCCATTGAGAGGTGGGTCCATGGTCGGTTCGGAATGGGTAAAGGATGAAGCAGACCAGACTGCTTGTTGCGGGTGGACTTATTTCGAGCACAGATGGAACAGGAGTTTATGAATTCCTTGATATCCTTAAACATATTAGGCCACCAAAAGGTGCGTCTGATCAAATTGGAAGTCCTCTTTTTACCCGGGTGACCGGCAGACCTAGAGGAATGAACCCACTCAAGGATCTTCTGTGAAATTGAGGTGCAGCATACAAACAACCCTCCGGCACTTCCATACCCTCGGGGATGAGCGTCTGAGTCTCCAGGATCTTGTCCAGTACATCAAAAGGGTTAGCAAAATGACTTACTTGGCAGGAAGGATGGTCTCAGGAATGTCTTTGGATTTGTCTTCACTGACAAATTGATGGGATAAGGCATCAGCCTTTTGATTCTTCGTACCAGGAATGTAGGAAATTATATAGTTAAATCTGGAAAAGAACAATGATCAGCGAGCCTGACGGGAGACGAGGCGACGGGCACCTTCAATATATAATACATTTTTATTGTCCGTAAGAATTGAAGTAGGATTTTCAGTACCCTCCAGGAGGTGTCTCCACTCTTGCAGAGCAAGTTTGATGGCCAAGAGTTCCCTGTTGCCAACATCGTAGTTTTGTTCTGTGGGGGAGAATTTTTTTAGAAGAACCTGCAAGGATGTGGCTTATCCTGAGGGGACTGTCTCTTTGAGAGTACGGCTCCTGCTCCAATATCCGAGGCATCTACCTCCAACGTGAAAGGAAATTTAGGATCCGGATGGCGTAAGATAGGAGCAGAGGTGAACACTTTATTAAGGGTTTCAAATGCATGGTATGCCTCAGGAGACCAGGAAGAAGTGTTTGCATCTTTCTTCATCAGGGCGGTGATAGGAGACACTGTGGTTGGAAAATAATGGATACATTTACGATAATAATGGGCGAAGCCAAGAAACCGCTGAATCGTCTTAAGAGAAGTGTGTTGTGGCCAATCTACCACTACCTTAAGTTTATCAGGATCCATAGAGATACCCTTATCAGAGATAATGTATCCCAAGAAAGAAGTGGATGTTTGGTGGAAAAGACATTTGTCCATCTTGCATAGAGATGATTCTCACATAGACGGGAGAGAACTATCTTAGTGTGTTGGATATGCTCGGATATAGATTTAGAAAAAATAAGAATATCTTCAAGATAGATAATTACAAAAATGTTGAGGACATCTCGAAAAATATCATTCATGAATTCTTGAAATACAGCTAGGGCATTACAGAGCCCGAAAGGCATGACCAAATATTCGTAATGGCCGTCTCTCGTATTGAAGGCCGTCTTCCATTCGTCCCCTTGTCGAATGCGTATGAGATTGTAGGCCCCACAAAGATCGGGTTTAGAAAAAATGGTAGAACCTTGTAAACGGTCAAACAATTCCGAGATGAGTGGCAAAGGGTATTCTTCAGGGTTATTTTGTTAAGACCCCATAGTCAATGCAAGGACGGAGTGAACCATCTTTCTTCTTAACAAAAAAGAACCCAGCCCCGGCTGGGGAGGAAGGAGCTCTAATGAACCCTCTCTTTAAGTTCTCCTGAATATATTCAGACATAGCCTGAGTCTCAGGAAGGGACAAAGGATAGGATCTGCCTTTAGGAAGGATGGCACCAAGCAACAGCTCTATGGGGCAATTATAAGGGCGCTGCGGAGATAAAGTTTCAGAGCGAATTTTATCAAAAACATCAATGAATTCTGCATATACTTCAGGAAGAGTAGGTTTGGCTGGAGTACTGGTCTATACGCCAGCGATAAGTTGTACCGAGGATACAGGAGCAACCCCAGAGGCAACACCCCATTGTATAGGTCTCTTGTCTATCCAGTCTATAATCGGATTGTGTTGTTGGAGCCAAGGAAGGCCTAGAATTACCTGTACAGAGTGTGTATGAATAACATCCAGTGAGATTTTTTTCCTTGTGACCGTCAGTAGTAGAGAGAGTAAGAGTAGGAGTCTCCAATGAAATGAAGGCTGGCTGGAGAGGATGTCCGTCAATAGCCTCTAGACCCACTGGTATTGATTTCTTTATCAGGGGAATCTTGTGTTTGGAAGCAAAATCTTGATCCACAAAATTTCCCCCAGACCCGGAGTCGATGAAGGCAGAGGCAGGGACTAGGACAACAGGGCCCCGCAGGAAGATATACAGCATGACCCTGGTAGATAGACCTCTCTTACTAGAATTCTACCCAGAAGCGCGAGGACAGAGAATGCGAGCAGACTGAGCACAGGAGCTGAGAGACCATCCCAGCCGCTGGCGCTGATCTTATGATCAATATGCTTGAATGAATTTAATACCATGTGAGTGTACCTTACTATCTACATACTACTGATAAAGTTTTTATCAGTCTGCGCTATGTCCCGTTTTCTTTTATGATCCCATGAAGGTTCCTGCATAGGCTGTCTATACTTGCTGACACGTGGGGTATAATTACAGCAAAGAAACCTTTATATACATTTTCACACAAGAAATTTGTACCTGCGCTCCCTGAATCACCTGGACATCTGAAATATAATTGGATTATGAAAGCAATCCAGACTAAAGGTTGAAGCTGCAACACACCAATTTGTCTGTATTTAGACTTTTTTTTTCACTTGAATTAATTATTTGATACATATATGCATGATTTAAGCCAGCGGTGCGCAAACTGGGGGGCGCGCCCCCTTCGGGGGGCGCAAGATTATGTAGGGGGGGCGCGGGCTGCGTGCGGGGAAACCTGGGGGCGGGCAGAGCTGTGCACGGCGGCCGGAAGCTCCGTGCTGAGGCTGCTTCTAATTCTATGCTGTGTCTGCCTGCAGAGGGGGCGGGGCCTTGCTGCGGGGCTTTCCCTGCACACAGACAAGCCCTCCTCCTCCTGTCTGTTACCCGCCCGTTTTCTGCAGCACATGGGGGGACCTGAGCAGGCATAGTTACTCCCTCCCCCCACCCACTGTGTGTGTGTGTGTGTGTGTGTGTATATATAATGTATGTGTGTGTGTGTATATATGTGTGTGTGTGTGTGTGTGTGTGGTGGGTGTATCATAACTGTGTGTGTTGTTGTGTTGTCTTCTCTTGTCCTTGTGTGTGTGTGGTGCCTCTATCTATCTCTGTCTGTCTGTGTGTGTGTGTGTGTGTGTGTGTATCTCTCTGTTCTGTCTGTAGTGTGTGTGTGTGTTCTCTCTATCTGTCGTGTGTGTGTTGGTGTGTGGTGTAGTGTGTCTCTCTCTGTGTGTCTCTCTGCTTGTGTGTCTCTCTGTTCTCTCTGTGTGTGTCTCTCTGTACTCCTCCCTGTGTGTGTCTCTCTTTTCTGTGTGTGTGATACTCTCCTGTCTCTTGGTCTCTCTGTCTCTGTTGTGTCTCTGTCTCTCTCTGGGTGTGTTGTCTGTCTTTTGTGGTGGTGGTGTGTGGGGGGGTCTCTCATGTTCTGTTGTGTGTGGTGTCATCCTCCTCCTCTCTTCATCTCCTTGTGTGTCTCCTTCATCTCTGTTGTGTGTGTCTTTCATCTCTCTGTCGGTCTCCTGTGCTCTCCTCATCTGTCTCTCTGTCTCTTCCTTGCTCTCCTGCCCGTGTGCTGTGTGTGTGTTGTGATTGAGTGTGTGGTGTGTGCTGTGCCTGTTGGTTGTCTGTCTGAGTGTGTGTGGGTGTTGATTGAGTGTTGGTTGTGGTTGTGTGTCGTGACTGTGTGTCGTGACTGTGTGTCGTGATTGTGTGTGTGCTGTGCCTGTTGGTTGTGCCCTCCTTACGGTGTCTGCCCTGCAATAGCGCTGTGTTCCTGCTCTCCTCCCGCTGGAACCTGCTTCGCTGCGATCCTCTGCAAGTGAATGGGTAGCTTTCCCAATATCAATCATACTATGAATGTACAGAAATAATAAAAAAGTGTACACATTTCCCCGCTCGTGCTTGCAAAATTATGCAGGGCACCCTGTGCTCATGCTTCGAGAGTTGGTGAGTCACCGCTCTCCGCGGCAGCGTGGACGCAGCTAATTTTGCAAGAGCGAGCTGTTGAAGTATTTAAGTATTAGCTGCGCTTATAGTGCCGACGACGCACGTCGCCCGAAAACAAATGCATTGTCGCCGCCGCCGCCTCGTGCGCTTATAGTAAGCGTGACGTTGTGACGCAATTTTTTGAAAGCGGCAATATTTGTATTTTCCAGGGGCTGTCGCCTGAACCAATCAATGGCCTGGTAGCCCCGCCGCCGCAAAGCGAAATACAACTTTCGCTAGCGTCACCGTCGCGGCACTCTATGCGCGGCCTTAGACATATTTGATTTACATTGTATACCGTTTAATAAAGGTTTTTTTTTTATTTGATTTGATTACATTAGGCAGGGGGGGCCCGAGAAATTTCATGGATAAAAGGGGGGCCTCGGCATAAAAAGTTTGCTCACCCCTGATTTAAGCAATTTTATATCACTTGATATTCTTATTGTCAAAGTAATATCTATGAATAGATTTAAGCGCCATTGAATAGCACTTCTTTTTGCAGAACTTTTCTCAGCGAAGCTTGTAGTGTAGTTTCCCCTTCACTTGGGCGTTTCTCTCTAAAAAAAAAACATTTGAAAGTTAAGGGCATGGAAAAATTGATACAATTAACTTTTGTCTGAAACTTATACCACTAAAGGTAGGTACAAAACCAACTCCTTTCTTTAAAACGTTAGACTGTGCATCAGTAAATGTTTAGGATGATATGTTCACTGCCCTTTGTAAGAATCCGCTCCACGGTTTACTGGTTGCCTTACCTTGCAGACCGTGTGCAGTTCTGGATCAGCTCTCCTGAGGTTTGCTGCAGCCTGGATCACTCATCAAAGCAATACACACTCTCTGGTATCTACTGCAGCTGTGCAGCCTACACTGCAACCTAGACTTGCATTCATCATTGGAGCAGTACCTTCACACACCCCCCTCCGGGGATTGGCCCGCTGGCCTTAAGTACTGTCTTCCCATAATCTCCCTGCCGCATGATGTCCTAACTGGATGTCTACTGTTTGCCACAAGCCCTCACTTGTTCTCCTATGCTGATACCAGTTCCGCCTGCGTCCTCAGCTTCTTCAAGCCAGCTTGTCTCCTATGCTGATACCAGGTTTCCGCCCCTGCGTCCTTCAGCTCCCTTCAAGCCGCTTGTTCTCCTATGCTGATACGGAGGTTCCGCCCTGCGTCCTTCAGCTTCCTTCAAGTTCCGCTTGTTCTCCTCGCGCTGAAGCAAAGGTATCCCTATGTCTTCAGCTTCCTGCTTTCCTGCACTGAGGCAAGGTATCCCCACGCGCTCTTCAGTCTCCTGATTCCTGCACTGTAGCGGAGGTTTCCCTGTGGATCTTCACTTCCTGGTTCCTGGGGCCTACTCTTTCCCTAATCTAGAGAGGCCGTGTCCTGGTTCCTGCGCTGTTACAGAGGATTCCCCACCGCTCAGGACTCTTGCGCTGTAGCACTGGTGCACCCGTGCAGCAAAGCGGTGTGCTATTCTGGTCTGCCTACCATCTCTCTGTGACCAGTACCATGGGCCATGGTCGTCGCCTCGCAGAGGCCAACCCCGCGCTCCTAAGCTGAACGCGGGGCTCTCCTGACTACTGTTGCCGAACTCTTGCCTGAACAATGGTTATCCTGATATCTCCTGTCCTGACCCTGGCTTTTACAAACGACGACGCTGTCTTCTCCTTTCCTGATCCTGCTACGTTTGACAACGAACTGCGCAACCGGATCAGCCTGCGCGGGCTCAGGTCGGTGCTTTTACAACCCCACCTCAGCCCTCGCTGCCGACCTGGTTTGTGGCGAGCAGAACCCTGACACCTTTGTCCTGTAGTTTGCTCCTCATTGTTACCTTGGGTCCTTGATGAGCTTTTTGTTCTAACAACCTCGTCTGGTTTTCTTCTTGGTACCGGTGAATCTGCACGTTCCCTTTAAACAGGGCAGGGCACTCCTGTGTCGCTTGGTTAATTTCAGATCATGAGGATGCTGTATCAAGGTTTGATGAAGCAGAAAATGAATGTGCAGCAGGTCTCCTAGTGTATTGTTATTGATTGACCTTCCAGTTATAGACCCTAGCAAATTGATAAGCCAATTTATCTCTGCAAACTGTTTTAATTTTAAATAGCTCAAGTTCCATTTTATGATTGTTACATAGTAGATGAGGTTGAAAAAAAGACATACGTCCATCATGTTCAACCTATGCTAAATTTAGACAACAGATACTTTATCACATATATATATATTTACAATTTACAATATATATTACAATTTGGGGAACCACTCCTTGGAAAAAACATTATGGAACTAGAGAGAGGGCAGAGAAGAGTTCCCAAATTAATAAAGGGGATGGACAATCTAACTTATGAGGAGAGGCTAGCTAAATTAGATTTATTTACATTAGAAAAGAGGTGTCTAAGAGGGGATACGATAGCTATATAAAATATATTCGGGGGACAGTACAAGGAGCTTTCAAAGAAACTATTCATCCCTGGAAGTACAAAGGACTCAGGGGCATCCCTTTAGGTTGGAGGAATGGAAAGGGTTATTTATAGTAAGGGCAGTTAAAATGTGGAATTCATAACCCATGGAGACTGTGTTGGCAATACAATAGATTTGTTCAAAAAAGGTTGGACAAGGTATACAGGAATATACCAAATAAGTAAACATAGGAAGTAATCCGATTGCCAATTCTTGGAGTCAGGAAGGAATATATTTTTCCCCTTATGATATCATTGATGATATGACACTGGGGTTTTTTGTTTGCCTTCCTCTGGATCAATAAGTAAGTATATTATTTATATAGATAAAGTATATATATATATATATATATATATATATATATATATTATATTTATTATTATTTATTATACTTATTGTAAGACAACAGATACTTTATCCTATATATATATACTTACTTATTGATCCAGAGGAAGGCAAACAAAAAACCCCAGTGTCATATCATCAATGATATCTCATAAGGGGAAAAATATATTCCTTCCTGACTCCAAGAATTGGCAATTGGATTACTTCCTATGTTTACTTATTTGGTATATTCCTGTATACCTTTGTCCAACCTTTTTTTGAACAAATCTATTGTATCTGCCAACACAGTCTCCATGGGTTATGAATTCCACATTTTAACTGCCCTTACTATAAATAACCCTTTCCATTCCTCCAACCTAAAGGGATGCCCCTGAGTCCTTTGTACTTCCATTGGGATGAATAGTTTCTTTAAAAGCTCCTTGTACTGTCCCCCGAATATATTTATATATAGCTATCGTATCCCCTCTTAGACACCTCTTTTCTAATGTAAATAAATCTAATTTAGCTAGCCTCTCCTCATAAGTTAGATTGTCCATCCCCTTTATTAATTTGGGAACTCTTCTCTGCCCTCTCTCTAGTTCCATAATGTCTTTTCCAAGGAGTGGTTCCCCAAATTGTACTTCATATGCAAGGTATGGACTTTGTAAAGGGGCATCATTATGTTTACTTCCCTTCCAGCCATTGCCCGTTTAGATGAGATCTTGTTTGCCTTTGCAGCTACAGCATGACTTTGGGCACTATTGCTAAGCCTGCTGTCTACAAGCACTCCTAAATCCTTCTCCTTCAAGGATTTCCCCAATTTATCCCCATTTAATTTGTACGTCGCCTATTTATTCTTGCTTCCCAAATTCATACAACAAAAGACAGGGGTGCGCAATGCTACATCCAATTGACAAAACATATATGGTAATAAGTATAAAGTTTAAATACTTCAATAATAATAATAATTACTTGGTTATTTAGTTAAACCCTTTGGCCAAAGTGTCATAAGCCTGCATACCAACGTCGAGGTATAGCCAAATTAATGCAGGTCCTCTACTACACTGTGATCTCTTCCTTTTACCTCTGTATGAGGGGAAAGAACTATAGTAGATCCTGTTCTTGCAGCAAAGGGAAAAGACCTCCCAAGTTAAAAAGGTGAGGAGGAAGGTGGGAAGGTAAACAGCTGTGAAGAAGCTGGGGGCCTGAAGGTAAACTTGCCTCTAACTGACTTTTGTGTGTTATCATTGGTAAGGGGTTTACTTCTCCAACCGATAGATAGGGTAACCACTGTGATAGTCAGGGCTCCAGAGAGGAGCTAGACCTGATTCTTTTTTTTTTCTCTTTTGACGCTGAACATAAATATAGTTTATGTGGTTAACATTTCAGACTAAAATACAAGTTATAAAAAAAAAAAAAAACATTTCAGACTAATAAAAAGCCTATATTATTTCCCCCCAGAAATAAGTCTACTGTTTCAACCTCTGCTCGCATCTCCTACATGTAGTATGAATAGAACAATGTGTATTCTTAATAAAAAGAGGTAAGTGATGCATGTACACCAACATAGTTAAGCGCATATAATACAAAGACTGTGCCTGTCTGCTGTATGCAGAGGAATCCACAGCTCAGGTGCAGTCATTCTGAGATGTAGTTTTTTGTGATCCTTGTTCTCCTCATCCAACAAGCAAACCAGTGAGATATTGCGTGAGTCAGCTGAATCCTGGAAGCAACAGGTCCTCGCGGTAGAAACAATTGCGCCTGTAGTGACTCATCAGTCAGCTGATATCAATGACAATTAAACCAGTAGCTAAAAGGGAGACACAGCAATGTGTCACCCAAACATATTAAAAACATGTATTTTAGTATGCAGAAAACAGATACAAACCGGTGCCTTAAAGATACAGTCCAAGTAAATGTCCAAATGCACTAATAAGTAGGTGGCATCTAGTCCTTATAGGATGATCCAATCATATACACCTGTATTTGCTTGCAGACTTTGTGGATGGCGTCATGTGATATGTGAAATCAAACACAAAGAAAAATCATAGTGTATACTGCTAGTTAAAATCACATATAACATAAGAAACATACACACATAAAACTCCAATGACAAACATCAACATAAAACACAAACAGGAGCTAAATGAACAATTAAACCAATTTATTAAAAATACTGAAAATAACTATGTTCAAATAAAAATGGAGATGGCTTGTTGAAGATGATCTGGTTATAAAACCAGTATCCTACTTACAACACAGCAGTTTGTTTCAAGCATGTGAGTCCAGCTGTGGCAAAACAGCTCCTTCTCTCTCCTCAGTCACCGGGAGAGGGAAAGGGGGGGGTGGGGTGCAGGGCTTTCCAATATCACCGGGGCACTCCTTGTAATTTTCAAACCCTTGATGTGCTCGCCAGGGGAAAGCTGCTGTTTGCTAATTTGGCTGGAAAGATGCCCCACGCTTGGAACACTGCACACACTCCTCTCCAAGATCGCCTTGAACTCTAACCCTACGCGTTACGTTTCGTCACTTCCTCAGGGGTTTAATATTGTGTAATGGGTGAAATTTCTTATACCCATTCGGCGGCTGTGATTGGTGCAACTCTAACCAATCAACAGACAGTTCAATTGCTCATTAGCATATCACAACAAACTACAAACGGACATAACTAGACATCATTACAGAATAAACATATTACTACAAATAACAAATTTAAAAATGCAACAAACCGGGAATTATGTGGAATATATAGAGGCTTGATGAAGGAATCTATACATAGAAACAACATGTATAATTGCAGTATATAACCACTTTGATTTTAAATAGACCTGTTACATGTACAGGCATACACAAATGGGGTATCTCATCAGAAAGGAGTTTTGGAGAGAGAAAACTAATCCCTAGAATGTGGTTAGTTTTCAAGAAACACTCCCAGCTCAAAGTCGATCTTTAGTCCATTAGGAGAGAGGGTCTTCAACTCATATATCCAGTATGCCTCCCGCCTACTGATATGATTGAGTTTATTACCCCCTCTCCAACTGGACGATGCAGTCTCTATTGATCGACACACCAAACCTGATAGATTTTGGTTATGGTGCGTTAAGAAATGATGACCTTCCGGTTCTCCCTACATACTGCAAGCCACATGGGCATTGCAGGAGGTATATCACATATGTGGAATGGCAGTTCATAATTTATTTAATTGGAGATACTCTTGAAGTGACATTGAACTTAAAGGTCTTTCCAGTTATGCCATACGTACATGCTGTGCATGCAGTACAAGTGAAAAATCCTTCAGTGTTACTAGACAAGGATGAGGCATACTGTGCTAGTGGACAACTAGGTGCTAATTTGGATTTTAAATTGGTGGCTTTAGTGAAAATAATACTAGGTTTGACTGGAAGAATCTGTGCAAGAGTGTCGTCCATAAGGAGAATCGGCCAATGCCTATTAAATATTTTTTCTAATTTTAGGAACCATTTGATTATATTGTGTGATAAATGATAAACAATTTTTAGACTCAGTGGACTGCTAGACTACTGGCATTTTTTATACTCTAATAGAGATGACATTTCAATCTGTCCTACTTGTTCCAATGTTTTAAATAATTAGCTTGCAGAATATTTCCTATTGATAAACTTGTTTTTTAGTTCATTGGCCTAAATTGCAAATGTCTCATGCTCAAACCAGTTGTGTTTTAGGTGAATGAACTGGCCTTTGGGTATATTGTTAATCCACTGAGGATTATGATGGCTGTCTGCCATTAGGTAGTCATTGGCCTGCACAGACTTAAAATAAGTCTTAGTATGAATAGTGTTATTAATAATGTAATTATTTAAATCTAAAAAATTAATCTGTTGTGTATCATAATGACACGTGAACCGAAGGTGTCTATTGTTACTATTAAGATAAATAATGAATACATCAAGTTGTTCCTGACTCCAAGACCAAATAAAAACCATGTCATCAATGTAGCGGCGCCAGAGCACCAGGTTTGCGACAAGAGGGTAGTTATTCCAGATGTAATCCTCTTACCACCTGCCCATAAACAGGTTGGCATAACTTGGCGAAAACCTGGGTCCCATGGCGGTTCCATATACCTGAAGAAAATACTGTGAATTGAAACAAAAATAATTGTGAGTGAGAATATATTGGATACTGTCCAATAAAAATGCCTTAAGGGCTGGGGTCATACTATCATCTGATTTTAATGTATGGGATATGGCCTGGCAGCCCTGCCCATGGTCAGTGACAGTATACAAAGATGTCACATCTGCCGTGATCCATATGTAGCCCGGCCGCCCTTCCACATCGTGAAGGATCTGCAACACTTGTGTAGTGTCGCGTAAATAGGACTTAACCTTAGTGACAAACGGTTGAAGGTTAAAATCTATACATTGTTACAAATTAGAAGTAAGTGACTTAATACCTGAAATATAATAGGTTTACCAGGTGGTAATTCTAAGTGCTTGTGAATTTTGGGAATAAAATTAAAAAGGGGAGCGCGTGGAAATGAGATGTTCAAATAATCAAACTCGTCTGTAGTGATAGCCTGACTCACAAGTCTGCTGTTCAATAAGGCAGTTAGTTCAGTATGGTATTGTCTAACCGGACTAGTGCCTAGTGGGAGGTATGTGGCGATGTCACCAAGAATTCGCATGGACTCCTGGACATAGTAGTCCTTGTCCATCACCACAATACCCCCCTCCCCCCTCTTTTTTTGTCCGCAGGTTTAATAGCTATCAACTTGTTGTTTTCTAATTGAGTCAATGCCACTTTCTCTTGGATACTTAAATTAACATTGAACAGAAGGATAAAGAGAAGTTCCCTATATGCCGCACAAGAAAACACCTGTACCTGTATTAAAACTTACTATTTATTAATAAACAATTAAAATATATTTATTGCAGCAGTAGTGTGAACCAAAAAATTAAAAGTAAATTAAAAACGGAGAGGTTAGCTGTATGCCTAATTCAGACTAACAATGTAGATAGAAACCACTATTGTAAGTATGAGTGTCCCACAACTATATAATTATACTAGAATTGGTAGTGGTTCTGTTACAATTTTAAAGTCCTTAGAACACTACTCCCAAATGTTAAGGGATGTAACCTAAAATAATGTATAGATTCAAAATGAGTGTGGTTAAGCCTGGTAGAATGTAGATCAAATATATATACACATTTGTGCCAGGCCGTCAGGTTCAAGATTGAATGAGCCTGTGGGTCTGTTATGATAAGCTTCAGCAGCTGTCGCAAGATCACAAAGTATGTGTCTTGTACTTAGAACCATACACCAGATAAGGAGTAGTCAGAGTGTTGTGCTTCCTATTGAAGTCTCCGAAACACTCTGAAAGGAGGTTAGGCAGCAGACCTCTCCGATATAGCCAGCGAACTAGGTGGTAACGCTTAGCTTGCCCTACATATGTTTCACCTGTAGTGGCTTCATCGGGGGCAAAGACAGAGTGATTCCCTTACTTATATATACACTTTATTGTTACCCTATTGGTTAATTGATTACAGACTATGATAGGTCCTCAGAATGTGTACATCCCACCTACCCTTCTGAAATGAGAGAGGAAGGCTATGATTGGCTGTGTCAGGTCACGTGGCCAGTCATCCCTCTGTAGGTTATAATTAAACTCGCACTATGTTGGCAATGTCAATTTGAAAAAGAGCTGTCACGACATATTAGCATGGGACAACAGTGTTTCTCAACGTTGGTTTGTTTATAGATGCTGCCCGTGATGCCCTAAGGTTAACATGCCAAATTTTATAAGCTCGGCTTGACATATCCAGGTCCTTGGTAACCATATCCACAAACGTGCTCACTAAATGACCTTGTGTGTGTTTCGGATAGAAAGTAGACTGCTTTTTAAAGACTCCAGGCTGGGAAGTGTTAGAGGTGTTTGCAGTAGTACTAGGGTTAGTCAGAATGCTAGTGGCATCTCTTAAAAAATACTTCTTCAAAGCCAATTTTCTAGCAAATTTATGTACATCAATGTACAGATTAAATCTATCGGGCCCACATACTGGTGCAAAAGTTAACCCTTTCCCAAGCACTTTACGTTCAACATCAGTTAGTTGATATAGCTCAGAGAGGGAGACAAAAGAAATACAAAAAACCACAATAGTGTATTACCCTTTAGACAATGTAAGACATATTGATGGAAATATGGAGCATTTATTAGTTAAAACAATTGTGAATACAATTGGAGTAAAGCATGAACTATCAAATAAACAGTGGATGATCTTCTGTTTGATCTTCTGTTTGATTAAAAACAAAATATCTACTACTGGGATTACAGATGGGGCAACTGACAATTTCACCCAGTTCAAATCAGCCTCAACATTTTACCCGAAATTCGCAAGGGGTAATCTAGTTGAATCATTCGCGGAGATGGTCACAGCGGATATAGAGAGGCATATTTCAATGGAGGGAAGGAAAAAAGAGAATCTTAGCTTTGATGAAAGGCAGGCGATAACACAATTAGAGAACAACAAACAGATAGTTATCAAATCGGCGGACAAGGGGGGAGGCATTGTCGTCATGGATGCAGCCTACTACATTGAGGAGTCTGGGCGCATACTTGAGGACACAGAAACTTACCTCCCTTTAAATCACAATCCAACATCCAAATACCAGGATACATTAAAATCTCTATTGGAGGGAGCTGTAAATGACGGTGTTATAAATGATAGGGAATATGATTTCTTGTTTAATTCACATCCAAGAATCCCTATCTTTTATATGACACCAAAAATCCATAAGGACATCAACAGACCACCTGGTCGCCCGATAATTTCGGGTATTGGATCAATCTCTTCTGCATTGTCAGAGTATATTGACCATCACTTGCAAAAACATGTAATTAATCTGCGTTCACATTTAAGGGACACCACACACATTCTGCAAATTTTGGGGGATCTTCCCTGGCAATCAAATTACATCATTGTCACAGCCGATGTAACATCGCTTTATACCGTGATCTCACACTCCAAGGGATGTGAAGCAGTAAAATCAACATTAGAAAGTGACAAATCCATGTCCATTCCATTGGTCAAATTCTTGATGGAGTCAATAAATTACATCCTTAGACACAATTATTTTTCATTTAAAGATCAATTTTATCTTCAGACATGTGGCACCGCCATGGGTACGAAGTTCGCCCCCAGTTACGCGAACCTATATGGGTAAGTGGGAGGACGATACCATCTGGTCCAATGAAGAGCTGAGGGCGAACCTCATCCTATGGCTACATAGACGACGTTATTTTTGTTTGGGGGGGTCCTGTCTGTGAACTGGAATCATTTAAAGTGTATCTTAATAACAACTATAGAAACCTGGTCTTTACATTTAAAGAAAGCACTAACTGTATCGAGTTTCTAGACTTGCAGTTATACACAGAAGGTAATATCTTAAAAACCAAAACATACTACAAACCGGTACAGGCGAACACCTATTTACTGGCCAGTAGTCACCATAATCCAAATTGGATTAGAAACATCCCCAAGGGACAACTGGTCAGGATCAAACGCAATTGTACTGACCCCTCTGTCTTTGACTCCCAAGCACAAGAATTAAGACAAAAATTCATTGACCGTGAGTATAACAAACATCAGTTGGACAATGCCATAAAGACCGTTACAGCTATGACAAGGTCAGACTTGTTACAATATAAACCAAAAGACAAGACAACTACAACAAGTAATACAGTGGCCTTTATTACAAAATATAGTTCACTTGCACCACAGTTAGTCAACATATTTGAGAAACACTGGGGCCTGTTACGGCAAGATGACATTTTGAAAGGTTTTTTGAAAGATAAGCCGGAAATTAATTTCAGAAAAGCCAATAACTTAAAAACAAAATTATCCCCAAGTTGTCCTTTCAACAAAGATGTCCCACACATAAGAGATAGCATTAAAGGTTATTTCCCTTGTGCCAAATGCATAGCATGCCAATATAGCATCAAAGTTCAAAAATTTGTTTCCAATATTACATTTAAAGAATACCCAATCAGAACACTTATCAATTGTCATAGTCAATTTGCCATTTATTTGCTAGAATGCCCGTGTGGCTTACAATATGTGGGCCGCACGGGCAGAACACTGCAGAGAAGACTAGGAGAACACATATATAATATTAGGAGAGGCTTTGAGGCCCACAATGTGTCACTCCACTTCAAACTTAAACATGCACAAAGTCCAATGGGACTAAAATGTCATGCTATAGAATGTCCCACGTTTAGCCCAAGAGGGGGAGATAAAATTAACATCATTTCCAGGAGAGAATCCTATTGGATATTTGAATTGAAAACTCTCAGCCCTCTTGGTCTAAATGTGGAATTCGACTTGACATCATTTCTCAAATAATTACACAGTTTAGCATATACACATCCACATTACCATTTTCACAGTATATGGTAAGGTTGCCAGCTCCTGTCCGCCGACACTTCAACCAGTGTGGATGCGCCTAGCCAGCATCACATAAAATCACGTAATCACTAAGAATATCACTAGTAATACACAAACTAAGTTAGTACACTAAATTTATTCATTCGTTATCAAACTCATAATATCAACATTTTCTTTTCGTATTCACTTATTCATTAGATTAATTGAGAACTAAATAGATGCACTATTAATTAAAATTAGCGTATTATCGCTCATATATAAAATAGGTTATTACACTCATTTTTTCACGTTTCACTTGATTCTAAGAATCCTTTCCTGTCCATGTGAGATGTGCCTCTCCACTCTGACCATTTTCCAAATAGGACTTTATTCATTGGTCCAATACATACGTATTGTTTTATAAATGACAATATCTGATGTTGATTACATCAAATACGTCATTTTTCTGGCTATTATGAAACAAATAAAGAATCATAATTATCAGATCGAACTGTATAATTATCTGTATAACCATATAATTGTCTAAATAACAACTATTTTAGATAGAAATGTGTTTATTTGATCCACTTTGTTGTAGACTCTATAATGCAGATAAATTGTTGGTATTATTGTATTAGCAATTGTTAAAATACTTGCATTATAATATTCATAGATTGTATTGTATTACACACATGTATAGCCCTGGTTAATGTGCTTTATTCACACTGACTCCCTGGTTAACATCCACACACTAATTAACCACTATCCCTTTGTATATTAATCTAATCAATCACATTGGGTCTCAGTTGGGTCTCAGCAATCAAATTGGGTCTCAGTGAGCACCAGCACAAACACCAATCGTTATTCATGTGTGTCATTTGTATCTGTCATTCTATTGTCAATTATGCTGTATATCACTCTTGCAGGGCATTTACCCTTGCAGTTATTGTCTAGTGTCATTACATTGCCTTGTGCTAATGATGTGACCAAGGCAAGTGTTTATGGACTCATTATCTTTTGGACCGCCTTTCTGGGAGTCGCCATTGGCTAATTAGAATATTGGGGGTATATAAGGAAGCCCAACACGTGTAGCATTCATTCCCTGACGAAGAAACACGTGACCGAGTGTTTCGAAACGCGTAGGAAGGTATTGTGGTCATCCAGGGACACCGTAGCTGAGCCAACCCGGCGGTGACGTCAGCGGAGGAGACGCTCGAAATCCACTCGGTTTGGTTGTAACCACGAGTACTACTGGAAACCTCCCCGCACGCTTCAAGCAGACGTCCAGTACCCAGCATATAATTTAGAAATAAACAATTTAGCTATACAATGGCCAAACACTTCCATGAGGCTGGTAGGAAAGGTTCTTTGCTCACGGCAGTAATAAAATAATGAAGTTAGCGCTGAGAGAAAAATATTGGATCGAGAAATTGAACGCTCTAAGACATGATGTAATCAATAAGATTATTGATTATAAACCTCTTCTGTGAATTTTATATTTTTAGAAAAGGTGTTACAATTAATATTTCAAATTAATATTTTTTTTATATATTCACTTTATTTTGAACTTACCTAATGTTAGGTGTTGCTTTATCTAGAAATTCACACTGCAGGATTTATCCCTGTTAATTTATTTTCACTTTTTTTTATTTTTTTATGTAAATTAATTTATACATAATCGTTATACAATTTGCACTATACACTTCAATTCGAAATATATATATACAGTATATGCACACTATTACAGTACATATACGATTTTCTAACAATAGATATAATACTCTAGTATAAGAAGAGTTAAACAATAATGTAATTCATTGGTTTGTCCTGTGTATCTCTATGCCTGGTTCTATAAATGTCCATCTGTGATTCATTGCTACTAAACCCTGAGGAAGAACGGAGATACTGTTTAAAACGTGTAGTCGCTTTAGCACTTTATTGTTTTTCATTTGTAATAGATTTTTATTAAATTCTCTTGCTTTCATTACTCACGGCTACATATTTTTTTTATATACTATTTTTTTGAGTGAATGGAGAAGCTATTGATTAAAACAGGGTCACTGTTTTGATGCTGTTGCAGTGGCTTACAACATGAGAGTAGAGGCATGCTAAAGAATGAGTTGGCAAAGACTCCTTGCTCAACATGGAGTAAAGGTGCCAACACAGGATTAAGCTGCAAACAGCCTAACAAACATACTATACAGAGAGGAAAGTAATCTCTAAAATAATGCATACATCAAGAAATACTCAATAGCATTCCATATTAAATACCATGTTAAATTCCATGTTAAATACTAGACCAACATTAATTTACAACTTAGCTTTTATTAGCAATAGTTCTTAAATATATACAGCAATGAATAGTCATTGATAATAAAATTTAGCTTTTAATACTATTATTCTTAAAATATGTACAAACTAAATAAGAAGTTCAGTGCCATTTGCATTTAGCTCTGTAGTTTTAAGCTAATATGGTCTGAGACTATATGCTTTAAGCCTTTAAGACAGAGAGGGCTAAGGGTTGTAAGAAAATATTGTAAGAACCTATTAGTAAGCATGTATTATAACTAGACACAAGCTATCCTCAGTGTATCCTTAATACATTAACCAGCTGACTGGAAAGTCCTTATTTAATAGCAGTATGGATAATTAAATCTTTTTCCTTAAGGATTAATTAGTTAGCATTTTGTACAAAATGAGATAAGGTGAGTTTTGGAATTTTTGGGAAGGGGGTTGAAGTGGTGAATATAGGAGAATAATAGTAACTCTTTCATGGACAAGAGATCGCTTCAAGTGGCATGGAGCAAAATGCAGAGAGCCGACCTTATATCAATTGCACTGACGCCCGTTTGTTTCAGATTATTACCCATCACACAACGTGCGTTTCGCCAGTAAAGCGGGGTCCCTGGAGGAGGCCGCTTAACTCTTCATCTCTATTAAAAGCTAAGTTTTATCATCAATTATTATTCTTTGCTCTATATGTTTAAGGACTATTGCTATAAAAGTTAAGTTTTATATTAATCTTGGTCTATTATTTAATTTGGAATACCATTGAGTCTTTCTTGAGGTGTACATCCTTTTAGGCACTACTCTCCTCGCAGTATAGTATGGTAAAGATTAGCACCACTTTGTGCATCTGGCCAAAAGTCTCCATAGTGATACAATAGGGGAGAAAAATTGCCCAAGTACAGAAAAGGAGTACTATGTGAACGGATTTGACCACATGTCCCCGGAAGCAGATGAACTGCCAGAAGAGGAACAAGGTA
This sequence comes from Ascaphus truei, assembly GCA_036426205.1. Taxonomy (NCBI): domain Eukaryota; kingdom Metazoa; phylum Chordata; class Amphibia; order Anura; family Ascaphidae; genus Ascaphus; species Ascaphus truei. The sequence continues at coordinate 59,927 of WSYH01003772.1, forward strand.
AAGGGTGCCGGTGTATCTAAATCGTAGAGAGAAAAGAAGATATATGTAGCCCACCTCTACCTTCGCAGGCATTGTGGCACTGCATCATCATCATCTATATATAATATATATATTATATATATATATATATATATATAAAATAACGATAGCACAAAGTAAAACAAACTAGTGATAAGTGCGTGTTTATAATTAAGTGTAGCCAATAATGGAATTGTGAATCAACAGTGAAGTGCAACAGTTAGTAACAAATAGAATAGTAGTGCTAATATATCATAGAGACTAACTAATGTGCATATATGAAAATATAGGACCATAGTAGCAGGATTTCTACAGACTCCTGCAGCCAAATAGCGGTCACTGACGAGTGAGTCGCTTATAGCAGGAGGCAAATTCAAAAAAAGCAAGTATCAGCTGTGATGTGAATTCCACTCCTGTGTTTCAGAAGAGTGGGCAATTCTGGGTAAGGGTTGTGGCATTACAATTTATCACCGTTGAGATTTGCTAAAGAGTTTCAAAGGTGGGGACTTAATACATGGTCTGTGAATTGGATCAGATGCTGAGGCTTTCCTGTGCAGGGTCCATCTTAAACCAAATATCGGGTAAGAATTGTTCTCTAAGACCATACATTGCAGCACTACTGATTCCCATGCCCACTTAATATATTCCCATTACCCAGACTTTTATACGGAGCTAAACTGGATCTCCTTCAATATTTGGGACTTTACATGGATTACGAACTGCCCACAGATTTTGTGATTGTTTACAATATTGATCTGATTTTGTGTGGGCAGTCCATACTGCATGACCACATTGGACTTCCATCCATCTGTTTTTTATGTGTTTTTGACCCTTCATTTGGGGTTTGGGGTTTTCTACTATGTTTATGGGTATAACGACGGTCTCTAGATGCATTGCAGCTGCATCTCTAATTCATACAGTAACTTTACCTCTACTGTAGTCTTCATTATCTCTAGTGATATTAATCTTTTTCCTTTCTACTGTTTCATTTTCAAAGGATTATACTCTGTTGATAGTCTCAGACTAATCGAATGAACTCAGGGTCCGCAATGTGGATTGAATAACAGAAGTTCTCAATCAGCATTGGAATATGTTGATGTGTGTTTTCCACATGTAAACAAACATCTTACACAAAAGACTCTGGTTGTCTTCCGTAACGCAATGAACATTAAAAATCAACTAGCTCCTAGCAGACGGAAGGAGTCTGATAGAACTGTGAGTTCTTGCTCTGTCGCCTGTGGTAATCATAGATGTGGCAGGTCAAGATGTCTCATGTGTAAACACATCACCATCAGTAACTCCTTTTTTCCCTCCTCCAATGGATCAGTGCACCCCATTAAAAGCTCTATAAATTGTCTCACAACACATGTTGTGTATACTTTGTCTTGTGCCTGCAATATTCAATATATTGGATTCACAAAACGTTCTTTATGCATCAGATTTCTTGAAACCAAACAATATTTCAAAGGAACATTCCACTGTGCCTCAAGAGGAAATTTGTATTCTGCCTGTGCTCATGTATGGATGCGGAACTTCAACTGTAAACGTGAAGATTATTCAGAAGTTTGAGGCAACTCAAAGAAGCATGGAGAAATGTATGCTGCGTATTACATGAAGAGAAATGAAAAAGAATGAATCGGTTTGAAACGAAACTAATTTATTTATTTATTTATAAAATATTTTACCAGGAAGTAATACATTGAGAGTTACCTCTCGTTTTCAAGTATGTCCTGGGCACAGAGTAAAACAAATAATACATGGTTACAAGTACAGTTACATAAATGAACAGGGTATACATTATATACAAGACATTGCGTGCACAGTTAAAGAAAATATATATTATGAGCATATGAAACAGTTACAGACCAGGTTAAAATGTGAGACAGCCTTAGATTTGAAAGAACTTAAACTGGTGGTGGATGTGAGAGTCTCTGGTTGTTCCAGTTTTGGGGTGAACGGAAGGAGAAGGAGGAACGTCCGGATACTTTGTTGAGCCTTGGGACCATGAATAGTCTTTTGGAGTCTGATCTCAGGTGATAAGTGTAAGGATGTGCTCACCACAAACGAGACGGGACCGCGGTGCTGAGG
>WSYH01003773.1:0-61994 GCA_036426205.1 Ascaphus truei
CTGTACTAAAGCTCTGATGCTGTGAACACCTTATTGAAGTTTTTCAAAACTCAAATCAAGTCTCCTGTGTGCTCCTCCTTTCCTTCATTTTTGTGCCATTATCAGGTCCAGCCTTGAGACGCCGGGACCATTGGGAGGTCAGCACCAGAAGCAGAATTATACCTGCATGTCTTTATTAACAGTGGTGTGCCATTTATTTCTATGATTGCATATATATATATGTGTGTGTGTTACTTCTTTTTCTGGGCCTTTCCTCTGTCAGTCCTGTTTGTGCAGGCAATGGAAAGGTTAATTCCTTTATTAGGCCTGTGTGTGTGTATTCCAGCCTTGAATAATGTATCAGTATTCAAGGGCAGGCTTAGCAACTCTGAGGATGTCAATCTGAGGGGTGGATATTGGTTGGAACGCCCCGATCTACAGGGGATCCTCGCTGGCTGGAGGCGCTGTGCACCATCAAGAGATATCGAGGTAATCTGTCCCTCCTGTTCCCTGTCCTGGCTCTCCCCACACTACCGTGGAGCCCTCAGCCCTCCTGTTGCCAGCAGGTCACAGCACCAAGACCACCTGAAAGTAGCCGTGAAGGAGTGTACCTCCAATCTCATTTTGGGGGGGGGGGGATGATAAAAGGGTTATATATATATTATTTATTTTTTTATACATAGGGCTGCTACCCAATCAGCCACCTTGGGCATATAGGGTTGTCCGTCAATCTTAGAGTGAACGTTTGTATTGGGTGTATGTGCCCCCGGGAAGGTGGTTATGCCCCACTGGGGAGATTGGTAGGGGTTAACCCCTTGCTAGCCTAAGTGGTTATTTACTAGCCTCTTAGGTAGGCAAAGGGTTAAGTGTAGTGTTAAGAAGGTATTAATTAACCTTGGTGCCTGTGGTATATATTGGTAGCTTTAGGCATCAACGGTGTTGATGTGTTTTCTGTCACATGATTTGTAATAACTATCACATCCCACCATGGTAGTAAAATATAAGATTCGCCATCGCATCACTAGCGGTAATGAACTCCTATTTAATCTGTGGAGTTAATTACTGAATCGCTATTGCAGTTTTATTATCGCACCCGGTCAATTTTTACCGCAATGCTGGTGACTTCGGCCAAAATGTAGCAAAAAAGCAGCTAATAAATATATATATATTTTCGGGTATTAACTGTAATTTAGCGGGTTTCGTGAATCCCAGTCACTGGGTTTTAGAGATTACTTTCTACTAATGTTGCAACAAGAGCTCAGCCTACTACAGTAAATCCTCCACCCTACCCAGATAGTGACTCCACCCTACCCAGATAGTGACTCCCCCACCCTACCCAGATAGAGGCTCCCCCACCCTACCCAGATAGTGGCTCCTCCACCCTACCCAGATAGTGGTTCCTCCACCCTACCCAGATAGTGACTCCTCCACCCTACCCAGATAGAGGCTCCCCCACCCTACCCAAACAGTGGCTCCTCCACCCTACCCAGATAGTGGCTCCTCCACCCTACCCAGATAGTGGCTCCTCCACCCTACCCAGATAGTGGCTCCTCCATCCTACCCAGATAGTGGCTCCTCCATCCTTCCCAGACAGTAGCTCCTCCACTCTACCCAGACAGTGGCTCCTCCACCCTACCCAGACAGTGGCTCCTCCACCCTACCCACACAGCGGCTCCTCCACCCTACCCAGACAGTGGCTCCCCCACCCTACCCAGATAGTGGGTCCTGATCACCCGGCCACGTCAAACCGGTTGTTTGACATAAAAATCTGAACTGATTTAATCTGTCCATGGGACTAAGATACTAAGAGAGACGCCACCGCTGATACTGGCTTTTAAATCTCCCAAACGCATGTAAGCGGGCTGTCCCTCCCAGCACATACCTGATACATGGCTGTGGCATCTTCTGTGGACTAAATGTAGGTCATTTATTATTACAATGAATAAAGCAGTATCAGTATTTAAAAATGTTTTAAACCCTTTACTATTTCCATGGTAAGAAATTGCTTTAAAAGAATTGAATTAACTAGCACTTGAAAAAGTGACCACTATAAGCCCTATAAATTGCACTCAAAATTTACCATGTACAAATATGTACAAAGTAGGAGATGGAAAATGTATAATGTATGTAAGTTATATTATACCTGGCAACCTTTAGGTATTGCTAAGAGTTATCACTTCAAGACATATTGTTACTTCACCATATACCTTCTATCCATACAGGACACTGTTTCCTATACGAGCAGGGTATATGTATACCAGCTCATCCCCATACTATAGCCGTCTCCTCCACCGAGGATTTTAATATCCTGTGTATCTATGTTCCCTATATATGTTGGTTTTGTTTTGTTTGTCACAATTAGATTTATTAAAATTGTATTATTTTTGGTTTTATTTGCATTTTGAGTCTGTTGTTCTAGGGTCAGTGGACCCTCTTTTGGTCCTAGTAATTATACATTTTCCATCTCCTACTTTGTACATATTTGTACATGGTAACTTTTGAGTGCAATTTATAGGGCTTATAGTGACCCCTTGTGGTCACTTGTTCAAGTGCTAGTTAATTCATATTTTCCCTGCGCACCAAGTTTTTTTATTACAGTACTACTAGGTGAGCGACTAGCCACTATGTTTATGTGATTTAAAAGAATTGTACAATGTTTATTTAGGTTTTTTTTTATGGTGACAAGACTGCCTGTCAATCTTCAAATATACATTTTAATTTGGTCTTTGTTTTGTAAAGTAATTTTGGTGCCATCCTAAAGCTGCGCTTATAGTGCCCGCGACGGCGATGCGGCGTCGCTCCAAAACAAATTACTCCATCGGCAGCGCTTGTAGTAAGCGCCACGGAGCGACCAAAAATTTGGAAGCCGGGTAAATGTGTGTGGCGACAGTCTCTGAACCAATCAATGACCCTGTCGCTAGCGACGTCACTGAAAGTTAAATTATAATTTCGCGGTTGGCGACGGTGACGTCATCGGCCGCGTCGCCGTCGCCAGCACTATAAGCGCAGCCTAAGGCAAACAGATACTGATAAACCGGAGTTTATTTTTCAGAGGATAAAAATAAAGTTGTTACATTGAGGGAAATGTTATCTTTATAAGTAGGCCAGTTGCACTTGTAAGTTGTTCAATATGTTTGTTTGGCAGACCACATGGGACTGGCCCTTTAAAATACCCAGACTGAAAGGCTATGCCAGGATGAGCAGGACTCAGGTGGCAACCCAACCCTGGGAGGTCCATACCTGCAGCACAGGATTGGTCTGTGGTGACAAGAAACGCCCCTGTATCACCTTCACCTTCCTCTTTAGCAGCCCCTGGTCTGGCATGGGATGATGGGCGTTCTTGTACTTCTGTACCTCCAGGCAGCAGAGAAGATTGTTTTCCAGGAGAGGGAGCCCCTCTGGGGGCCCGTGCACCTGCAGGAATCTCAGAAAATGCAGCACCTCCAGCGTGGGCCACCCTTCTGCTGCCACCTGCATTGCCCGGTGGAAGGCGGCTATATCTTCTATGTTCGGCTGAGCCTGAGCCAGGTGGCACATGTTGCTCTTCCTACCGTGCAAGCGCTTGAGGACCATTTTGGCGGTTACCACCTGAAGGATTGGCTCAAGGCGTCCCCAGCCCTCATTACCAGGCTGTTCCACCCCATAGTCCTTCAGCCTGTCTGCTACCTCATTCCAAAACTGACCAAATGACTCTGCCAGGAGGGAGCTGAGGAAGTCTGAGGTCTCCTCCATGCATGAACTGCTTATCCTGCCCTTCGAGAGCTCAGCTGCCAAACGTTTTCTCAGTCCTTTCAGTAGCGGGCTCTGGATGCTGTCCAGCTCTACCACTTTCTGCACCAAGCCCAGTATCATCTTCTTCTTCTCTCCTGCGGCACCTCTCAGAGCATGCAGAATCTCCAGGGCCTTCAGCAGCTCTGGCTCCTCTGTATCTTGCACTGTTTTTCTGTACACCTTGTAGATGGCCCTGTGCTGTAGCATTGCCAGCAGGGCCCCAGGATCATGCCGGGGGTCACCGTCAGATCGCGACACCTGGCCGGCTCCTGTGGTCCGCTTTTTCCGGTGGAGAGTCATCTTGCCTTCTTGGAAGCTAAAACCCCCAGGTCTTTGTTTCTTGGTCCTAGAACAGCAGAAAGGGGTTACTGTGACTGTGAAGCCCAGACTGGAAGGTGAGACACGATCCTGCTTTAGTAACATGGCCTAATTCCCAGCACTCTATGGAGTTTCTAACAAAATAGAATCTGAACCTCCGTTCCTGAGTGCCCCCAACCAGCTAAATAACACCGGGTCTGCAGGATATAATGCACCGTGTATATGATTAACTATAAATAAAGAACAAAACCAAAAGAGAAAGACGGCACGCCCAAACACACTCACAGTTACAGCACCACTGTTGTCTTAATAAAATGTATTCACACCAATTGCAGCATCTTGTGCCCCCGTGCTGCTGTACCCGGGGTGCTATTGGGCGTGCCGTCTTTCTCTTCATCTTAAGTGTGTATGAAACGGGGTTAGAGAAAAGTAACCCAATGGGGAGCACTCGGGCTCCCTGTCTGAATGATTAATGTAGAGGTTAAAATGTCTTTTAATTAATCACAAATGGTAAAATGTATGGCTTTAAAATGACATATATGACGCACAGCGGATCCTATGTCGGGTGTTGATAAAAGATACCCTGGATCCCAAAAATATTGGGACAGTAGAGAGTGTAATATTTTACTAGTCCCTGGTGGAGCCCTCAATAGAAGGGATCCCCCCCCCCTTTCCTCAATAGAAGGGACCCTCCCCCCCCCCCTTTTCCTCAATAGAAGGGATCCACACAAATTGATGGTGTTAGGGGGGGAGGATGTAATCAATGGGTATTGGTACACACAGATAATTAGTGCAGACACCGAGTCCCAGAGAAGCCTGGCTAGTTTCCCGTAACCTAGTGGTAGTTGCAGGTACTACAGGTAAGTGCAGACTGCAGTCTCGCCGAGTAGCTGGTGGGGGCGGAAACCTTTGATCAGCAAGGAGTCCGTAGCCTAATGGCTGCGTGGTGCAAGTCCTTTGTCAGAGAGAAGCCCTAGCAAAAACAGTGCAAGGTTGTGTGGGATAGTCGGTGAAAGTCTGGGATCAAGCACTGCAGTGTAAGCTCAAACCTTCTAAGGCCTCGGACATGGTCAGCGCTTAGGCGCTGACCCGTGCTGCTGCTCGGCACTGAGCCCCTGCAGCCGCAATGCGAGCGGCTTTAGCAGGGGCTCGCGCACGCGTCCGCACGCTTGGGGAAGCGTGTGTCTGACGGAGGTTTGAAATTTCCCCGCTTGCCGGAGCGCAGGGCCGGTCACGTGAGCGGTTCGCCCAATGAGGGCGAACCAGCTCCGTGACGTCACTGGCCCGCCCCCTGACGGCGCGCTGTGTAAGGCCAGGGAAAGCACCGCTATCCCTGAGCCTCAGCGCGCCTCCGCACTGTTTGGGGCCCTATGTCCCAGGCCTAAGTCTGGCACCGCGGTGTTGCCTGAACAGGTAGTGTTCACAGAACAAGTTATTGCCAGAAGGGAATGTTATTATACATAGTAAGTCCCAGCTGGCATAAGGTAGGTGCTGCGAGCAGACGCTGTATAGGCCTGCCCAATGTACTGGTACAATTGTGAAATCGATAAGGTATTACAAGTGGCAACCCATATTCATGAATGGGTCACTTCAGTGTGCTTTGTATGTTTAAATACCGGTTTTCTTTGCATTATCTATTGAGTTTTGTTTCTTGTTTGCTCTTTGTGGGAAACAGTTTTGTTATATATATATATATAAAAAAGACAAAAAGAAGCGCCAGCTCCATGGCATAATATTGTATGTAAAATTGACAACTTATTAAAATTGAGAGTGGCCGCGGGGACATGCACTCACTTCAATGGGTTAAAAATACATTCATTGGACACAATCTGTATGCCGTGGGAGACTGCAGGAGGTGGAAGCCAGATAGTAAGGTAGGTGTACACAGGTTGGAAGCAGCAGATACTTATCCGTGGCTGAATGGAGAATAATCAGAGCGTCCACAGGGAAATAGAGGATATTCACAGATGACAGGCAGCTGGTACACCCTCCGGTGCTTGCTCCGCTTGTAGCACTCTGTTTAAGCCCGGAAATCCTCTCTGCTCAACCTTGTGTGGCGTCTGAACTGGCAAACCTCGGTGTAGCTCCCAACTAGCGTAATGTCGTCAGTGCGTCACGACGTCACGACGTCCGACGCGTTTCGTCACGTGAGTGACTTTTTCAAGGTGTGTGTGTGTGTGTGTGACGTAGCCTCCCGGCAGTTACTTCTGTTTCTGGGCCTTTCCTCTGTCAGTCCTGTTAGTGCAGGCAGTTGAAAGGTTAATTCCTTTATTAGGCCTGTGTGTGTGTATTCCAGCCTTGAATAATGTGTCAGTATTCAAGGGCAGGCTTAGCAACTCGGAGGATGTCAATCTAAGGGGTGGATATTGGTTGGAACGCCCCCCTGCTGTGTGTGGGCCAATCTGTATCCGGCTCTGGCTTGTAATGAGTCAGAGTTAGAGACACTCCCCAAGGATGTTCAAATTGGGACATGCCTCCTAAATTAGTTAGGTCAGTTAGTGAGTTCAGATCTGAAGAAGAAGAAGACAGACAGGCAAAGAAAGTCTCTCCCTTCTCTTCCCATACTGGAATGGGGAAGGGAGGGGAAACCTACCACCTAGGCAGGGATCTGTTCTAGAGAGCACATAGATGCAGTTATGGAAATATATGACTGTCTATTCTCTGAGCTGGAACTGCTGGCTGAATAAATGATGAAAAGACATTGCTGTGTGAGTTCCTGTCTCTGGTATGAAGGAGTGTCAGTGGGGGTCCACCCCCTGAAGATCTAAAGGGGATCCTCGCTGGCTGGAGGCACTGCACCATCAAGTGAGACAACAAGGTAATCTGTTCCCCAATGTTCCCTGTCCTGGCTCTCCCCTTCCCTTGGCAAGGCCACGACCACACTGACCGTAGCGGCAGTCGCTCAGACCCTCCTGTTCCAGCAGGTCCAGCAACAGACCCTATGAAGGTAACCAAGACGGAGTGTACCCGCAACCTCACTTAGGGGGGGGGGGGGGATGATAACAGGATTACATATATATATATAATATATATATATATATATATATATATATATATATATAATCTATAATATATATAATATATTATATGATATATATATATATATATCTAATATATCGATATTTCTCTATATATATATATATTATATATTATTTAATATGAATATACAGATCGTTAGTGTATATTCCCATCATAAAAAGCCGGGTTTCCTCTTTGGATAACTCTCCAGCCATACCTGTTCCTGCAGTGAGAACGTACCAGTTGTGCCCGGGGTTTTGGGGGCTGCTTCTGTGTCTCTCCTGGTTTCATGAAAAGAAGCCGGGACACAGTATCTGGGGAAACACAGAGAGAGATTCCATGACAGAGGAAGGGAGTAATGAGTTTCAATTCAGAAAGTCAACCGCTCATTAACACCTCCCCAATAACGCTCTTAACCCCCCATAACGGCTCTTATATCATCCAATAACGGCTCTTATATCCCTATAACGGCATAGGTCTGGCACTTCTCCTTTTTATTTAATGGGTCATCATGAAACTTCATACAATCATTACGAAACTATTAGGAATGGAACCAGATAGTAACAGAAGATTTTTTTATTTATGTGTGTGTGTGTATATATATCTATATATATATGTATATATGTGTGTGTGTGTGTAGTATATATTATATATATATATATAATATTAATGTATGCTCATTTGTAGTCTGTCTTAGCAGGGTCTGTAACCCTGCCTTTCACCATATCCCCCAGCACTCCCTGCAGCGGGGATTACTGGGAAATTACATCAAATGAGCACACAGTGCCCACCTTTTGGCTTCAAAAACCATTAACAGGTTCCCTATAGGCTTAAGCTTGCTGCTGGTCACAGCTTTGACGCAAGCCAGGTTAAGATGCATAGCCAGTAAAACCCACCCCACAGAACTGTTACAACCTTAATGGGTCTCATCGGTGAGGGTTGGTTATCTGGTTATGCAAAAAGAGACAGGATAGGTTTTACTTACCATACTTGGTTAATTATGTTTGGTAACAAATGACAAAAACCCTCCACAGCAAATAGCAATGGAAATATTACTGTATGCTCATTTATATATACACATTTTTTATATAACATTTCTGTATTTAGTTTAATATTCAATTTTCCTGACTTTTCCTCCACACAATCACCAATGTTGTGTATATATAATGCAGTGTGCAGTAACAGGTGTGTGAGATCAGAACTACCTTACATTCCAAAGCCCTAAGATTAATTTTTTTAACCATATCCGAACACCAGCTAGGGCCATTTCTACCCTCAAAAACTGGGGTATTTCTTACCATATGTATTTTTTTTTTTTTTTTCAAAATGTTAGTTTTTAGTTAGTATTATTTTATTTTCCTATTGTTTTTTATGATTTTATACTTCCGAGCGTTTGTCCTAAATATTTGAGTTTTTTCCATAATTTGGTAAAAAAAATCGAAACGAAAAAACAACCAATTGAGTTTTGGCTGAACCAAACTGAAGAAATGTGCTTTCCCCATACAGCAAAGTGATAAATATCAGGGGAGGGGGGGGTGGGAGTATTCTAGTGCTCCAGGTTTGTGATGGATCCTACACTCACAACTGTACTGTTCTTTAGTGATCCTGAAGGTATATAGACAGTGTATTTATTATTTATTTATTTATATGTACGGTCATGTAAAACTGCCTACAAGTCATCTCTCCTGCTGTAATGTGGGCATGCACAGTAATCATGGAGGTTTCCCCTCACACCCTGGTGGGGTGCCCGTGTATGGATGGGAACTGGTCACATGCTCTGACTCCATGGTTTAGCTTGATGTCAAGGTGTGTCAGCCTCATACAGTTCATAGGTCACAGCACTGTGTCTAAGAGTTAGTTGCTGGAAAGTTTCTAGTTCAAGGCTAGTACATTTGAGGAAGGAGTTCAAGTTCCTGCAAGGTTTTTTGCAGATTTCAGAGACTAGTGGACGATTATGTTATTATGTTAGCGATATAGGAGTCTGTGTCCAGGGACCTGGCACAGAGCATGGGAATCCTCTGATCAAGGAGGCATACCTGTCAAAAGGTAAGCACGGGCCACGATGACTGGCTAAATACCCCCATTGTGGCAGGGCACTATGCCCACCTTGGGTGAAAGATAACGATTGTGGAGCTGCATCAAGACCCCTGGTGTGAGAGTCCACTGATTAACACGGGGGAAGGAAATTGCAGTTCAACGGAGGATTTCCTCAACAGGACCATCCCTTGTCGGACGCAGGGACCCTGTGATTGGAGCGCTGCACTGGCCTAGTGAGACTGCAGCCACTACCTCAGCTTGCCTGTCTGGACGGGTCCTCCCCACACACCATTCATGCGCGGAGACTCAGGGTATCCTGTAGCCCCGGTGCACCACCCACACTACCATACTGTAATGGGACCGGTTAGGCCAAGGGGCCAATGTGGATTGGGTGGTCAGACCTGGCCAGACAAACCGTTACCTTTGGAGGCGCTGCTAGATCAGATCTGTCATTCAGACAGGCTCTAGCTAGGCAACCTGGAAACGGGATAGAGTCTGCTGCCACTCGTGCTGCGTAGGGCGGACAGGCTTGGTCAGGGCTGACGGGATAATCTTGTCAGTTCGCAGGGCAAAACCTGAGGGCCTGAAAGGAGTGAGGGGTTTGGACCCGGCTTAGCGGACCGAGTCACCTTGAGCAGTGCTAGTTGTTAGGAGATGCACAGAAGGGTAAGCCTGTTAACTTGGTCAGAATCCTGGAGAGGTTGTCGCTAGGCTGACTCAAGAGAGTTAGACCACGCCCCAAGTACTGCATGGCAGAGCCAGAGTAACCTATAATTGGGGAAACCCCCCGCGAGGAGAACAACAAATGGACTTTTTGGGCTTAAAATCAATCAAATGAGGCGGTTCCCGCTTGCTAGGGACCCGCATGGGGACAGTCCCAGAAATGTGTCTGGTGCAGGACTTGCAAAAAGCTGGCCGGAGATGGCCGACGAACAGCAGAAGCCCCGCCCTGATGGGGGGGCAGGGCGCGAAGCTATGTCTGCGCCTGCGCCGCATGGAGAGTACTCCCTCACCCCCGTGCTGAGTCAACCGCTTAGTCTATGAACCCTCCCCTGATTTCTACCAGGGGAGTGACTTTCAACTATGGCCTGTGGGAGGCACCCACCTGGGCCAGGGACTGATACCAGAGACGGCGCCACTACGAAAGAGTTCTCCGGCCGTGGAGGAGCCGTGCAAAGAATGGTTATCGCACAGAGGGCAGCTGCCAGGAGAAGCGTGAGTAGCCAGCCGCGGGAAAAACCCCCCACCCTGTGTGGAAATTGGCGCGAAAACGCTAACCACCGCCACCAGGACTGAAGAGGGTGCGGCCTTAATTAAGGGGCATGATATTCCCCTGCTGGGACCCGCCCATAATGCACCCCTGACGGGCGGGTTTCCAGCTCTGTCAAGAGGGAGGAGCCGAACAGGAGTGGCGGATCCGCAAGCCTTCCACCCAGTCAGTTGCGAGGAACCACTGAGAAGAAGCACCTGTAACAGGAGTGGCCCACTGTACAAAGAATGGCCCGCTCCTCCACTGAGTGGGCACCTATGGTCTCCACACCCAGCCCTCTCATGCCCGGCGGGTTGCTATTAGTGAGGGTGGCCAACCCGGAACGGTGGTGTCGGCTCGCCAACAATGTGGGCTGCCCGAAGGCAGCGTCAAACACGGCGGCACGTTGCCCTCATTGCGGACTTTATACCTGTGGCCTATGCCCACATTTATTCCAATCCAGCCTGCTGACCCGGCCGTGGACTGCAAGGCCTCCGGCGCGAGTCCCCGGGACGCGTCTGGATCAACCAGCGCGAGGTCAGAGACACGTCCGCGAGCTCGCGGAGCGCGTCTTGGTCACCGCGCGAGTCGGCTGGAGGATGCAGGAGATCGGAACGTGGGCTGGACCTGGTCAGTGGTGGGATCGAGGGCGATCGAGGGCGGTTGAATCACACCCCCCGCAATCGGGGAAAATAGACTTTCACTCCGCTCGGAGACCCCCTAAGTCAGGGAAGGGGATTACTCGGACGAGGACCTCCGTGGCTGTGCGGTGTTAAACGCGGAGCCAGAAGGCAAACCGGAAGGGCGACAGACCACCCCGGGGGGTGAGTGGTGGCCTGAGAACCGGGCGCCCCCGGCAATCGTCGGCAGAGCCGACATGACGGAGTCCCTGCAATCTCCAGGACCCTGATCTCTAGGATAGACGGGAAGAACGCCTATACCCCTGCGGATGGGTAAGCCAACACGCCCATTACTTACTTGGTTGCAGCAGACGGCGAAGCGCTGGAGGGCCGCGCCAGGCCCCCCAGCAGCGTGGAGTGGCGGCACGTCACTGCCGGCACGTCCGGCGGCGACGGCGGAGCAACCGGATGTCGTCGTGGAAGAAAGAATCCGCTATGGGGTCCCACGCAAGATGGGCGACGCTGTGTCCGGGTCGGGAAGACAAATCGCTTCCGGTGGTGACGGCGGAACCCATGGAGAAGGGCAGCGACGCTTCGGCGATTGGGGGAAGGAGTCCCCAATCACCTCAACGGCTCAGAAGCTCTGACGGGCGATCTGAGATAACTGAAGGGAGGGTGAAGTACTTCCTTTGAAATATCTCGGACAGCCAGGAATGGGTCACACGCCCCATGGCACAGCGACAGGCGTCACCCCGCTCCGCATATCCCAAGCCCCTTGCCTCTCTACATCCCCTACCCACCTACGTACCAAGCACCCAGCTACTCCGGTCACCCAGGTCCCGCGGTTCCCGCCTAGCCTGGTCAGTGGACATTCCCTCAAAGAGAGGAGGGGGAGCACGGACTGGGAAAGAAAGCAAGCGCAGTGGCGCTACGGAAGGTATCTATCCAGGGAAGAGATGGAGAATTGAGAGCGGTGGCTGGCGTAGGCCGGTGGCTCCCCCCCCTGCATTCCGTCGGCGGTAAAAGGGCCCGGGATCTTCTAGGTGGTCTGTTACCGCGATCTGAGCGGTCATCAAGGGGTATTTTCCTGGACGATGATAGAGACTCAGGAAGGTAAACAGATTCCGGGAGAACCGGTGGTGGGCCCCATTATTTGAAGGGTACTCGGCGCCTGGATGGACCTGCACTCGGTTCCTCATCTCCGGCGAGAGGATTTGTGGTGGACTTTGTGAGCAGGTGGGGAGAGTTGTATTTACCCCAGAAGAAGGGACAGGAGTTTGCAGAGCGCTGTGCTTCATAGAGCTAGGGAGTAGAACCTATGGGTCCCGACATTTTTGTCAAGACCCCCGTGGATCCTGACGAACCCCTAATCATGGGTGCACCTGGGGGCAGTGTAAGGCTGACCTGACTAGATCTTTAGGGCCGAACTGGCTATAATATGGCTCGTTACAATCCCATTCCCAGGGCTTGGGTTGGAGTACCCGTTGTTTCCTGACCCATTAATGGACGAAATAGAGGAGAATAGGGAAGGGTGGCTCCGGAAATATTGAAAGATACACTTATCAGATAAGGAGAGTCGATAACGTGGTGATTGGGGGGAAGGCCGAGGAACGGAGTAGACATTTGCCGTTAATGGGCCATTGGTAGAAATATCCTCACAAAACACAAGTAACATATAGCCCGAGAGGGGATTACCACGGCATTATTCTGTTAACCGTTCTATATAGGGGGTAGGGAAGTAACAGAAACCGGACCCCTATCACTATTTTAGGTGGTACTCTACCTGCGCAATACCGCGTCCGTGGCTGCTGGTCGGCGGGCTTGGCGGAATGACTGTATTCATCTGTACTGCATATGATAAAATTTGTGTGATGTTAATTATGTTTTTCCGTTACAGTGCTTCCTGGAAAGAGTTATACAAATTATGGTCCCAGCGAGGCCGCATGGAATTCACCAGGGGAGAATGTGCGGTCATGTAAAAGCCTACAGTCATTCCTCTCCTGCTGGCAGCAGGCTGGTAATGTGGGCATGCCAGCAGAAATCATGAGGTTTCCCCTCACACCCTGGTGGGGTGCCCTGTGTATGGATGGGACTGGTCACATGCTCTGACCCCATGGTTAGTATGCAGAGGTGTGTCCCCTCAGAAGTTACATAAGGCCAGCACTTGTCTAAGATATAGTGCTGGAAAGTTCTAGTTCACTACAGGCTGTAAGTTGAGGAAGGAGTTCAAGTTCCTGCAAGGTGTTTGCAGAGTCAGACTTTGGAACATTATGTTATAGTAGCTGATATAGGAGTCTGTGTGCCGGGACCTGGCACAGAGCTGAATCCCTGATTCAAGGAGGCATACCTGTCAAAGAAGGAGCACGGGCACGATAACTGGCTAAAGAATCCCCATTGTGGAGGGCAGCTATGCCCACCGTGACAATAAAGATGGAGCTGATCAAGGAAACCCCTGTGTGTGAGAGTCAAATGATTACACAGGAGTTTGCAACCTCGAGGAGTTCCTCGTCAGGATCATCCCCTTGCGGACCAGGGACCGCTGATAGGTGGAGGCGCCTGCACTGAACTAGGTGGAGTACTCAGCCACTACCTCAGCTCCTGTCGTGGAGGCGTCCTCCCCCCACAATCAACCATCATCGGAGAAAGACTCAAGGCGTCCTTGTAGCCAACAGTGCCTCCCCCGCCACTACACCAATACTGTATGGGGCCGGTTAGACCCCAGGGGCCAAGTGAGATTGGGTGGGTCAGTACCCGGCACTGTCTCTCCAAAACAGCTCGGTTCCATATACATGTGGTACCCTTTCTTGTGTGTCTCTTTTGAGCCTATACTACCTCTCGATAATTTTCACACTGTAGTTCCTAGGGCACTGAGTTAAGAGACGAATAAATACATGGTTACACAAGTCTCAGTACATAAATGAAATGGGTATCATTAGAGACAGACATTGCTGCACAAGTAAGAAGGTGTTTATTATATGCGCTTTATGTAAACAGTACAGACCCGAATTAAACATGATAGACAGCCCTTAGTTTTTGAAAGAACTAGACTGGTGCTCAGGATGATGAGAGTGCAGCGTCTAGCTGCGTAGTTAATGCGTGCTAACTGACCATAATGAATGCGTGCTACAGCTTCGGAAGCTCTGAATGCGTCCTAAGCTTCGGACAGTGAATGCTGCTAAGCTCGCGGAGTGAATGCCTGCTAAGGACTTGGCAGTGAATGCGTGCTAAACATTCGGAGTGAATGCGTGCCTAAAACTGGGGAGTTGATGCCGTGCTAAGGCTTCGGATTATGCGTGCTAAGCTCTCTGAGTGAGAGCGAGATGGTCGCTAAGCTGTTGAGTGAATGTCGTGCTAAGCTGCTGAGTGAATGCAGTCTAAGCCTCTGCTAGTGAATGCGTGCGGAATTCCACCTACTCGCAGCGGGCCAGGCGCCGACGTGGCAGTTACCTAGGCCTCAGTCGCGGGGACCCTCGCATCAGCGTCCCCGCGCATTCCTCGGCGCCACACGGTCTTGGGTCGGAGCCTCTCTGCCCACCTTGACCAGTTAACGCGTCTCGTGGTTCACCTCCCTTCCCTTAGTGAATGAGCTGCTAAGCTTGCACTGAGTCTGAGTGATAAGCCGCCTTCAGAGTTTGGGAAATGCGTGCTTATGACTGCAGGAGATGAATGTGCGTGCTAAGACTCGCGGAGTGAATGCCGTTGCTTAGGCTTCGGAGTGAAAATATGCGTGCTCAACTGGCGGATTGTACGCGTGCTAAGCTTCCGGAGGGAATGCGTCTAAAGGCTTCGGAGTGAATCATCACTATAGCACTGGCGGTCGCGAATGAGTGCTAAGCTGGCAGGAGCGAATGCGGTGCTAAAAGCTCGGAGCGAATGCGTTGCTAAGCTGCAGAGTGAATGCAGTGCTAGCTTTCGGAGTGAATGCGCGTGCTAAGCTGCGGAGTGAAATGCGTGCTCAGCTTGCGGAGTTAATGCGTTGCTAAGCTGTTGCGTGAGTGAATGCGGGCTAAGCTGCGGATGAATGGTCGCTAAGCTGCGCAGAGTGAATGCTTGCTAATTACTCCTCCGCTACCTTTGGCGGTGACGTGTATAATAAAAAAAAACAAATAAAAAATGCTAACGGCTCTTGCCGGTGGTATGTGTATTGCTATTGTCTAATCCCCCTTTTCTTCGTGCGGAGTTTAATTCGTTCACTGCTGCGTCTCATCTTTGGCCTGAATGGTTCTAAGCTGCAGATTGCATGCATGCTAAGCTGCGGAGTGAATTCCATGCTCAGCTGCGGAGTGAATGCGTGCTAAGCTGCGGAGTGAATGCGTGCTAAGCTTCGGAGTGAATGCGTGCTAAGCTGCAGAGTGAATGCGTGCTAAGCTGCGGAGTGAATGCGTGCTAAGCTTCGGAGTGAATGCCGTGCTAGCTTGCAGAGTGAATGCGTTCTAGCTGCGGAGCTGAATCGTGCTAACTGCGGAGTGAAATGCGTTCTAAGCTGCGAGTGAATGCGTTCTAGTGCGACTTGAAGCGTGCCTAATCTGGTGATTGAAATACGTGCTAAAGCTTCGTCACCCTTTTTGTGCATCCGGGCCTCAATGTGGCCTCTCCCCCCAGCGCCCGCTTTATACGCAGGGTTGCTTTAGAACCTCCTTGGCGATTCCTGGGTGCCTGCCCTGCCCCACTTACAGCTGCATCTCTGCACGGCACCCATTCCTTGTGCCCGTCTCCCTTACAGAAGCTGCTCATATTGTGTGAGCAGCAGGGGCATGTTATGAGCTGGCACCAGGGTGGAGTAACCGCTTCTTCTCACCTGGCGGTTTCTCAATGTCCCTCGGCTGTGATGTTGCAATCACCAACAGTTAACCCTTTCTGGTTCTTAAAGTAGAGAGCACACACCAGCGAAGGCCACCAGTTCTTTCCATCAATGGGCAGGGGGGGCCGATCATGGGGTCTACATCAGGGTCGGTGGCTTTTATCCTGGTCCCAGCGCTCCCACCCCTTTCTATTAGGAGGACAGCTCTACCAAGTGACACTTTAGGCAGCGAGTTAACAGCCCCAGCTGCTTATTATAACGTCTAGGACATCCTTAGAGCCCTGCCGGGAAGCGGCCAGTTCCTATCTCTGACCAGTGGAGGGTAAAGCACGGCTGTCCTCTCGGGCGGCCCAGTATCCGCCACAAAACAACCCGCATCCTTACAATACAGCTTAGTAAGAAGGGTTATTGAATCTTGTTAGATTGGAAGTTTCCCCACTATCCCCAATGTCATCCACGCAGACAATCGCGCTTTTACTTAGTACATTAATATCATATAAATGCATTTGCCCGCAATACAGGAATGGATTTACACAAAAAAGACAATATAACTTAATCTTTGGGATGTCCTAATCGTGTTCCGGGGGACTGGGATATAGTCAGGGTGTTGTGCCTGCAAAGGGGGTGGGGGTATACTATATATATATATATATATACTAGATATAGATTATAATAATATATATAATATATATATATATATATATATATATATATATTATATATATATATCTAACCCAGATATCCAAGTATCAAATACGTCACAACAAACATATACTGGGTACTGGCAGCTTTCTTTGGGTCTGAACCACCCTCGTAACCAGAATAAACTAGGCTGGGGCCTGCCGGGGTCGGGGGCTCTGTGTGTGTCGGCAGTGAAGGGTACTGCACACATATATCTCGGATTGGGAAATGTGTTATGATGCGCACAATGTCTCGGGTTGGAAACCGTTATGATGCACAGGTTCTATGTCTGGGAAATGTTCAATATGCAACAGGTCCTCTGTTTGGGACAACGGTTATGATTGCACAGGGTCCTGGCTTTGGAACTGGTTAAGGATGCCGCAGTCCTCTGGCTGGGAACTGTTTAATATCCAATGTGTCTTTGGCTGGGAAATGGTGTAAATGGGTGCAACAGGGTCTCGCTTTTGGGAAATGGTTAATGATGCACATGTTCTCTGTCAGTAAAGGTACATTTGTGCAACAGATCAGCTGGTTAAATTAAGTGGTTGAACCCGCCACACAGATCTTTTAGGGAGGGTTAGTAGGCAGTAGCCGGTCTCTTGCCTGAAGGGGTTTATTGCTGCGCATATATCTGCCCATTTAAATCAGCACTGGTCTCGTGGCAAAGTACAGGTTATGACGCCAATCCCTGGCCTTGAAGGTGTTCAGAGACCTCTCAGTGGTGGGGTATATAACTATCGCTCTCTCTCCGCTAAGGATGTGGTACACCGCACCTTTTGCCGGCCGGCACTTACTCCAGGGAAAAGAGTGATTCGTATCTCAGGAAGCGCATCCAGGGTTCTGCACAGAGCCGTTCCGATGCCACCCGATCCGCCGATCCCAAATCTGTCGCTGCATCCCCCGTCCGCAGCCGAATCCAGGAGCCCCCGGGCCGGCTGTACGTGCCCCGCAGAAACCGTGCTGATACCTGTTGGGAGGATCAATCCCACATACACACAAAAAACAAGTTCGCATAGGAGGGGTCCAGCGTATCCGCATTACTGGGGGAAATAACAGTGAGAACGAAAACCTGACAACAACCAGTGAGTAGAACTGCGCGCTGCTATATTACACTATACACTGAGTTTATTCCCATCCTTGCATCCTAAATCCCAACTAAAGATGCATACCACCCCCACCACCCGGCCCTTTAAGTAGCGACCTATTCACACCAGAGGAAGCGACTTCCTGTGCGTGCGGGGTTGTGGAGCGGGGGGATGATGGCTTCCTCAGGTGACCCTCATCAACAGTGATATGTTAATTTAAGCTATTGGCCATTGAGCGTCTATGACTGTGTGTTTTTTTAATCTGTTTAACCCCAACCCTCTCTAATAGCGCGTCTTGATCAGGGCATTGTAAGGAACCCCAACCCTCTCGAATAGCGTGTCTGTGTATCAGGTGCATTGTAAGGAACCCCAACCCTCTCTAATAGCGCGTCTGTGATCAGATGCATGTAAGGAACCCCACCCTCTCTAATAGCGCGTCTTTGATCAGGTGCATTGTAAGGAACCCCACCCTCTCTAATATCGCGTCTGTGATCAGGTGCATTGTAAGAACCCCAACCCCCTCACTCTATAGCGCGTCTGTGATCAGGTGCATTGAAGGAACCCCAACCCTCTCTAATAGCGCGTCTTGATCAGATGCATTGTAAGGAACCCCACCCTACTCTATAGCGCGACTGTGATCAAATGCATTTATAAAGGAACCCCAACCCTCTTTAATAGCGCGACTGTCTGGTCAGTTGCATTGTAAGGAACCCCAACCATCCTAATAGCGCGCCCGTGATCAGATGCTATTAGGAACCCAACCCTTTCTAATAGCGCTGCCCTGAGACAAGATCATGTAAGGACCCTCAACCCTCTCTAATAGCGCGTCGAGATCAGATCGATTTAAGATCCCCAACCCTCTCTAATAGCCTCTCTGGGATCAATGCATTGTAGGAACCCACCCATCTCTAAAGAGCGACTGTGATCAGATGCTTGTAAGGAACCCCAACCTTTCTAATAGCGCGCCTGAGATCAGATGCAATTGTAGACCCCAACCTCTCTAATAGCGCATCTGAGATCATGCATTTGGAACCCCAACCCTCTCTAATTAGCGCATCTGAGATCAATGCATTGTAAGGAACCCCAACCCTCTCTATAGCGCGACTGTCATCAGATGCATGTAGGAAAACCCCACACTCTAATAGCGCGACTGTGATCAGATGCATTGTGTAGGAACCCCCACCCTTTTCTATAGCCGCGCCTGAGATCAGTCAGCATTGTAAGGAAACCCCAACCCTCTCTAATACGCGTCTGAGATAAGATGCTTGTAATGAACCCCAACCCTCTCTACTATACGCGTCTGAGTATCAGATGCATTGTAAGGACCTCAAACCCTCTCTAATAGCGCGCCGAGATCAGATGCATTGTAAGGACCCCAACCCCTTTCTTAATATCGCGCCTGCAGATCATGATGCATTGTAAGGAACCCCAACCCTCTCTAATAGCCGCGTCCTGATATAAGATGCATTGTAAGAACCCCAACCCTCTCTAATAGCGCGTCTGAATCAGATGCATTGTAAGGAACCCCAACCCTCTCTAATAGCGCGACTGTGATCAGATCATTGTAAGGAACCCCAACCATCTCTAATAGCGCGACTGGGGATCAGATGCATTGTAAGGAACCCCAACCCTTTCTAATCGGCCGGCGGCTGCAGAACAGATGCCATTGTAAGGAACCCTCAACCCTCTCATATCTTCTCGTCTGAGAATTCAGATGCATTTTTAAGGCTCCCCAACCCTCTCTAATAGCGCGTCTGAGATCAATGCATTTGTAAGGAACCCCAACCATCTCTAATAACGCGACTGTATTAGATGCTAATTGTAAAAGCACCCCAACCTTTCTAATAGCGCGCCTTGAGTATCTAGATGCATTGTAAGGAACCCCAACCCTCTCTAATAGCACGTCTGAGATCAAATGCCATTGTAAGGACCCCACCACCCTCTCTAATAGCGCTCGGAGATCAGATGCATTGTAGGAACCCACCCCCTATAGCGTGTCTGAGATCAATGCATTGTAAGCGAACCCCAACCCTCTCTAATAGCGCGTCTGCAGATCAGATGCATTGTAGGAACCCCAACCCTCCTCTAATAGCGCGTCTGTGATCAATTCATTGTTAAGAAACCCCCAACCCTCTCTAATAGCCGTGTCTGATCAGATGCATTGTAAGGAACCCCAACCCTCCCTCTAATAGCACGTCTGTGATTCAGATGATGTAAGGAACCCCAACCTCTCTAATACGCGACTGTGATGCAGAATGCATTGTAAGGAACCCCAACCCTCTCTAATAGCGCGTCTGAGATCAGAGCCTTGTAGACCCCACCTCTTATAGGCGCTCTGAGATAGATGCATTGTAAGGAACCCCAACCCTCTCTAATATCGCGTCTGAGATCGATGCATTGTAAGGACCCCAACCCTCTCTAATAGCGCTCACTGTGATCAGATGCATTGTAAGGAACCCCAACCATCTCTAATAGCGCGCTAGTGATCAGATGCATTGTAGGAACCCCAACCCTTCTAATAGCGCCGCCTGAGATCAGATGCATGTAATGAACCCTCCTCAAACTCCACCCTCAGAAAAACCTCATCCCTCCCCTCATCGAACCCCAACCCTCAACACACTCAACACAACAAACAACAAAAAAAACCACAAAAATCACCCCCCAACCCCCCCCTCCCCTCACAAAAAAAAACCCACCAGAAGGAACCAATCAAAAAAACCCCCCATCCCGCCCCCCAACCCCCCCCGCCGCTCTCAAGCAAACATCCGCGCCCCCCCCCCCCCCCACCGCCGCACAAAAAAACACAAAAAAAGAGAAAGAAAAAAGAACGTCCCCACAAAAAAAATCAACCGAAAACTAAAAAACAAAGGAGAAAACAACTCAGTCCCCCGCCCAGTCCTCCCCCCCAAGTCCCCCAAACAAAAAAAAAAATCGCCCAAGAAAAAAGAAGAGAAAAAAACCAACACACCCACCCTCCCCCCGGCCCAGAGAAAACACCCCCCACCCCACACAAACAACACAAAAAACCCCCCCCCCACCGTCCCCCCCCCCTTCCCCTCCCCCGAACCCCCCACCCACACAAACATTCACCCCCCTTTCCCTGCCGGCCCCCCAACACGCTAGGCGCCGAGCCCCCGGCCCCGAGAAGGGTCGAACACCCGTCCAAGATAAGAAACATCCAACCACACGCCGGACTCACTCCAGAAAAAAAGCACACAAAAAAAAAACAAATCCACCCAAAGCAAGATACAATTGGTACCTTGAACCCACCCCTCCCATCCCCCTTCCCTTTCCGCCCGGCCCCGGGTCCGCCATCCCCCCGTTCCCCCCGCCCCTTCCCCGCTAGACCCAGGTCCCGCCCCCCCCCGCCCCACGATCCCAGGTCACCCGGCACGCCGACCTGGGGGGGGGCGCCACGTACCCCCACCGCAGGCCCCCCATCGTCCCCTGTGCGCCCGTCTTCCGGCCCCCTGATTCTCCACCCCCACAGGCCCCTCGCCCCCACTACCCCCTCCCACCCCCGTCCCCTCCCGCGCAGTCCCCCCACACCCATCGATGGTTTTCCTTCGCCGGGCCCTCGCGCCCTGCACCCACCCGCCGCCCGCCACCGCCCCCCCCCCCGGCCGCTACACCTGCCCCCCCCAGCGAGTTCCCGCTCCCCCACTCGGATCCACTGCCCCCCCCCCCCCGGGGTGCTCCCGCGCAGCGACCCCCCCCGCCAAAGGCACAAACCCGGTGTCCCCCGGCGGGTTCCCTCCCATCCCCGCCTCCCTCCCTCCCGATTGTTCCTCCCCCGCCCCCCCTCCAACCCGCCCCCGTTGCTCCACCCCCAGCCCCCCGAGTCCCGCCGCGGGAGCCTCTCCCCCCCCCCCCCCGCCCACCCTCCCCTCCATACCGTCCCTCCCCCACCACTCCACCTCCTCCCCTGGTATGGTCCCCGCCCCCCCCCTCCCCCCGCCCCCCTCATCTCCCCCCGCCACCTGTCGCCGCTGATGCCCCTCGCCCCATCAGATCTCCCCCCTCGCGTTCCTCATCCCCAGCCAACCCGCTCCCCAGCCCCGCACGCCCCACGTTCAGCCGAGTCCCCACTCCCCTTTCCCTGACTCTGTCTTGTCCGCAAACCCTCCCTCCCCGCCCAGCCGCCTCCCCGCCCCCCCGGCCCACCCCCCCCCCCCCCCCCCCCCGGCACACCGGCCCCACGAACTCCCTTGCCCCCCCTCGCCACCGCACCTGGCCCCCCCCCCCCCTGAACCCATAAATTTCGTTATTCCTCGCATATCCCCGCGTCTGTTAGTTTCTCCCGCTAAAAGCTCGTGCGCCTCTGCCCTGCCCCTCCCCACCCAGTCAACGCGCGCCGCCTCTCCCTGCCCCCCTGCAGCGCCCGCCCGTCTGCTCTCCGCCGATCTCCAGAGTCCGCTCCCGGTCTCCCCCACTCCAAAGGCCCTTGGACCCCGCGGTACGCGGGCCGCTCCATCCCCATCCCGGGCCTCCTCCCGGCCTGGCGCACCGCGGGTGACCTCGCTTACCCGCGCCGCGCTCGTCAGCTCTTTGCATCCTTGAGGCCCCCGCGGCCGCCCGCCCCCGGCGTTCCCGCCCCTGAGAGCGCCCCGCTAGACCGCCCCCGCAGCCACCCGCTCGCCGTCCCCATCCCCCGTAGATCCCTCCTTCCATCGGCGCGCCCCCGCCGCCACGCCGCCCAGCCGGGGCGACACCGACACAATAAGGGCGATTGGATGGCGACGGACGCAAAAACCGCCCCCCTCCCTTCCCCCCCTCGTCTCCCCCCCCCCCCCCCCCCCCCCCACACTCCTCCCACCCCCCCCCCCCCCCTCGCCTCTTCCCCTCCCCTCCCCCCTCCTCCCCGCCCGCTTCCCGCCCCCCCCCCCTCCCATCCCCCCCCCCCTTCCCCTGCCCCCTCCCCTTCCCACCCCCCCATGCGTCCCCCGTCTTCCAGTCCTCACCCGCCTCCCGTCTTCCTCCCCCCCCCCCCCCCCTTGCCCCGTCCTCCAGCCGCCGTCCTCTGAGTAGTTCCCAACGACATGTCGGCCCCGCCCACCCCCAGCGAGCGAGGTCGCCCGCGCCCCCGGTCGCACCGCAACCTCCCCATCCCACGCGGCCGCCCGGGCCCTCCGGGAGTAGTGCCTCCCCCCTCCTCTGCTTCAACCATCCCCCCCTACCCCGGCGCGAGCTCCCCCCCCCCTAGGCTTCCCACCACACGGCTCCCCTCCGCCCCCCCCCCTCCCCCCCCCCCCCCCGACCCCCCCCCCCTCCCCCCCCCCGTCTCGCCCCCCAGCCCCCCCCCCCCACCTCTCCCCACCCCCCTTCACATCCCCCCCCCCCCCCCCCGCCCCCCCCCCCCCGCCCGTTCGTGCCCCTCCCCGGTTCCCCCCCAACCTCTCCGCCCCCCCCCCCGCGTATCCGTCCTCGACCCCCCGCCCCTCTGTCCCGTCCCCCCCCCCCCTCGTCCCCGGACTTCCCCCCCCTCCCATGCTCCGCCCGTGTCATAGGCCTCCCCCCCCGGGCCCCCATCTGTCCCGCTCGCACTCCCTGCCCTCCCGTCGCCCCCCCCCCCCCCCGGGCGCTCCCGCCCTCCTTTTGTGTGAGCATGGATGATCGTCCCCCCCACCTAGCGCGCCCTCGGGCGCACCGCTCCCCGTCTCCCTCGTCCCTTCCCCCGGCGTGGGGCCTCGGCCCCCCCCTTCATCGCTGCCCCCCGTCGGGCCCAGCCCCCCCTCCCCGCTACCGCGCGCCCCCATCATAGCCCACGCCTTACATACACCGATACCTCGGCATCTCCCCTTCCCTCCGCCCGCGGTCGCCAGCCGTCCCCCCCAACCGAGTAGTCACCAGACCCAGCCCCCCCCCACAGCCCTTCACCCCGCCGGTCGCCCCCACTCCTCCGTACGCCTTTGCCCTTCAGTGTAGAAGTCCCCCCCAGGCTTCAATGGGGACTAACGGGGAATAAGGAGCCCCCGTGACCTAACACTCCCGCACAAGAGAACCTCCGCCATTCAGAGTGTGAGCACAGCAAATTGCGCCGTCCCCCGCTTAGCACCCCCCCTCCTGGCTGAGCGACACCCCGCGTCCTCCAAGCCCCTTGCCCGACGGCCTCCCCGCCCCCCCCCCCCCCGCCCCGCCAGCCCAGCAAATACCCGAGCACCCGACCCCCGTCCTCCCCTTCCCCCCGACGCTCTCCCTAGGTCCCACCTCTCCCTGCGAGTCCCCCATCAGTCCGCGCGAGATTTTGAGGGAGTGACGCCTTCCGCCTACCGAGGCAGTGCCCTCTACCCCGTTTCCCACTGCCCTCTTGTCTCTCCCCCTCCCCCGGCCGTATCGGGTGCCCCCGTCCCCTCCCACCCTCCCACTCCCCCCCGCGGCTCCCGCCCGCCCACCGCAGCCTCCCGCCTGCGGACCCTCCACACCCCGCGCCCCTAGCGCTCTCCGTGGTCACTCCCCACCGGCCGGCGCCCCCCCGCCTCGGCGTGGCGGCACCCTCTCGCAAGGCACCCCAAGACACACCTACCCTCCACCCAACACCCCTCTTCTTCTCCTCCTTTCTAATCGTCGATTTCATGCATGCTCTTAAGTGAACTCCAAACCCTCTCTAATAGCCGCGTCTGATCAATGCATTTAATAACCACAACCCTCTCTAATAGCGTCTGACTGTGATCAGATCATTGTAAGGAACCCCAAACTTATCTATGCGCGACTGAGATCAGATGCATTGTAAGAACCCCAACCCTTCTAATAGCGCGTCTGAGATCAGAGCATTGTAAGGAACCCAACCCTTCTCTATATAGCGCATCGTGAGATACAGAGCATTGTAAGGAACCCCAACCCTCTCTAATACGCATCTGATATCAGATGCATTGTAAGGAACCCCAACCCTCTCTAATGCGCGCTGGATCAGATGCATGTAAGGAACACCAACCCTTTCTAATACGCGCCTGAGAATAGATGCATTGTAAGGAACCCCAACCTCTCTATAATAGGCGCGTCTGAGATCAGATGCATTGTAAGGAACCCCACAACCCTCTCTAATAGCGCGTCTGAGATCAGATGCATTGTAAGGAACCCTCAAACCCCTCTCTAATTAGCGCGCCTGAGATCAGATGCATTGTAAGGACCCCAACCCTTTCTAATAGCCGCCTGAGATCAGATGCATTGTAAGGAACCCCACCCTCTCTAATAGCGCGTCTGAGCAGATGCATTGTAAGGAACCCCAACCCTCTCTAATAGCGCGTCTGAGATCAGATGCATTGTAAGGAACCCCACCCTCTCTAATAGCGCGACTGTGATCAGATGCATTGTAAGGAACCCCAACCATCTCTAATAGCGCGACTGTGATCAGATGCATTGTAAGGAACCCCAACCCTTTCTAATAGCGCGCCTGAGATCAGATGCATTGTAAGGATCACCAAACCTCTCTAATAGCGCGTCTGAGATCGTGCATTTAGAACCCAACCATCTCTAATAGCGCGACTGTGATCAGATGCATTGTACGGAACCCCAACCCTTTCTAATAGCGCGTCTGAGATCAGATGCATTGTAAGGAACCCCAACCCTCTAATAGCGCGTCTGAGATCATATGCTGTTAAGGAACCCCAACCCTCTCTAATGCGCGTCTGAGATCAGATGCATTGTAAGGAACTCCAACCCCTCTAATAGCGCGCTGAGATCAGATGCATTGTAAGGAACCCCAACCCTTCTAATCGCGCCTGAGATCAGATGCATTGTAAGAACCGGTCCAACCCTCTCTAATAGCGCGTCTGTGAGATCAGTATGCATTGTAAGGAACCCCAACCCTCTCTAATAGCGCGTCTGTGATCAGATGCATTGTAAGGAACCCCAACCCTCTCTAATAGCGCAGCGTCTGATGATCAGATGACTTGTAAGGAAACCCCAACCCTCTAATAGCGCTACTGTGATCAGATGCATTGTAGGAACCCCAACCCTCTCTAATAGCGCTCGTCTGAGATTCAGATGCATTGTAAGGACCCCAACCCTCTAATAGCGCGCTGAGATCAGATGCATTGTAAGGAACCCCAAACCCTCTCTAATAGCGCGTCTGAGATCAGATGCATTGTAAGGAACCCCAACCCTCTCTAATAGCGGTCGAGATCAGATGCATTGTAAGGAACCCCAACCCTCTCTAATAGCGCGCTGAGATCAGATGCATTGTAAGGAACCACCCAACCTCTCTAATAGCGCGACTCGTGATCAGATGCATTGTAAGGAACCCCAACCCTTCTAATAGGCGCTGAGATCAATGCATTGTAAGGAACCCAACCCTCTCTAATAGCGCGTCTGAGATCAGATGCATTGTAAGGACCCCCAACCCTCTCTAATAGCGCGTCTGAGATCAGATGCTTGGTAAGGAACCCCAACCTCTCTAATAGCGTCTGACGTGATCAGATGCTTGTAAGGAACCCCAAACCTTCTAATAGCGCGCCTGAGATCAGATGCATTGTAAGGAACCCCAACCCTCTCTATAGCTCGTCTGATTCAGATGCTTGTAGGAACCCCAACCCTCTCAATAGCGCGTCTGAGATCAGATGCATTGTAAGGAACCCCACCCTCTCTAATAGCGGTCTGTGATCAGATGCATGTAAGGACCACCCCACCTCTCTAATAGCGCGTCTGAGATCAGATGCATTGTAAGGAACCCCAACCCTCTCTAATAGCGCGTCTGTGATCAGATGCATTGTAAGGAACCCCAACCCTCCTAATAGCGCGTCTGAGATCAGATGCATTGTAAGGAACCCCAACCCTCTCTAATAGCGTCGTCTGGGATCAGATGCATGTAGGACCCCAACCCTCTCTAATAGCACGCGAGTGTATCAGTGCATTGTAGGAACCCCAACCCTCTCTAATAGCGCGTCTGGATCAGATCATTGTAAGGAACCCCAACCCTCTCTAATAGCGCGTCTGATATCAGATGCATTGTAAGGAACCCCAACCCTCTCTAATAGCGCGCTGATGATCAGATGCATTGTAAGGAACCCCAACCCTCTCTAATAGCGGCGTTCTGAGATCAGTATGCATTGTAAGGAACCCAACCCTCTCTAATAGCGCGCTAGATCAGATGCATTGTAAGGAACCCCAACCCCTCTAATAGCGCGTCTGAGATCAGATGCCATTGTAAGGAACCCACCAACCCTCTCTAATAGCGCGCTGTGATCAGATGCATTGTAAGGAACCCCAACCTCTCTAATAGCGCGCTGTATCAGATGCATTGGGAACCCCACACCTTCTAATAGCGACTGAGATCAGATGCTTTAAGGAACTCAACCCTCTCCTAAAGCGCGTCTGAGATCAGATCATTGTAAGGAAACCCCAACCCTCTCTAATACGCGCCTGAGATCAGATGCATTGTAAGGAACCCCAACCCTCCTAATAGCGCATCTGAGATCAGATGCATTGTAAGGAACCCCAACCTCTCTAATAGCGTCGACTGCATCAGATGCATTGTAAGGAACCCCACCCTTCTAATAGCGCGTCTGAGTCAGATGCATTGAGAGAACCCCACACCCTCTCTATAGCGCGACTTGGATCAGACATGCAATTGTAAGGAACCCCACACCCTCCTATAATAGCGCGTCTGAGATCAGATGCATTGTAAGGAACCCAACCCTCTCTAATAGCGCGCTGAGATCAGTGCATTGTAAGGAACCCCAAACCCTTTCTAATCTATAGCGCGCCTGAGATCAGATGCATTGTAAGGTTAACCCCCAACCCTCTCTAATAGCCGTCTGAGATAGATGCATTTGTGAAGGAACCCCAACCCTCTCTAATAGCGCGTCTGAGATCAGATGCATTGTAAGGAACCCCAACCCTCTCTAATAGCGCGACTAGTGATCAGATGCATTGTAAGGAACCCCAACCTCTCTAATAGCGGCTTGAGATCAGATGCATTGTAGGAACCCCAACCCTTTCTAATAGCCTCTGTAGATCATCTGTTGTAAGGCAAACCCCAACCCTCCTCTAATAGCGTGTCTGAGATCAGATGCATTGTAAGGAACCCCAACCATCTCTAATACGCGTCCTGGATCAGATGCATTGTAAAGACCCCAAACCCCTTCTAATAGCGCGCTTCTGATCAGATGCATTGTAAGGAAACCCAAACCCATCTCTAATAGCGCGTCTGAGATCAGATGCATTGTAAGGAACCCCAACCTCTCTAATAGCGCGTCTGAGATCAGATGCATTGTAGAAGAACCCAACCCTCTCTAATAGCGCGTCTGAGATCAGATGCCTTGGGTTAAGGAACCCCAACCCTCTCTAATAGCGCGTCTGAGATCAGATGCATTGTAAGGAACCCCAACCCTCTCTAATAGCGCGTCTGAGATCAGATGCATTGTAAGGAATCCCAACCCTCTCTAATAGCGCGTCTGAGATCAGATGCATTGTAATTTCTTCTGTAATGGTACAATTTTCAAACCTGAAAATTGCAGGGAACCCTTTAGGGTTTGGGTTTGGGTTAGGATTTGCCAAAACACAATTTGTTTGTTTTTCGGGGGGGGATTTTTAGCAAATTTTGGAAAATTCTCAAAATGAAAAGGAAAATGCTAAAATTGCATAACAAAGGCAGCTAGCCGTAACATTGTCCGCTGTTAATTAAGTACCCTGAGGAAGCTACCGAGGCGGCCGCCTTTAATCTAATGCGGCTTTCTCCGCGGTTTGTTTTTAAATGCGGCGGCGCGCTGCTTTTTTTTTTTCGTTTTCCCGCGCCGCGGGCGCTTTCAATGATATGCGCCATTAGCGCTTATCTTTTGAATGCGGCCGCCGCGCGGGAAACTCCGTTCAAATCGGAGAAAAGCCCCGCATTTAACCCGGCAAGCTTTAGAATAAGCTTGGCCGGGACAGTATCATCACCTCGCTTCAGCACTACTCAGCACCGCACAGGCGGACATCTCACCGCAGCCGTTTAGCCGCCACCACTGAGGTAAGTGTATTAGTATTAGGGGGTTAACTTTGGGGGCTTTAGGGTAAGAGTTAAAGCTTTTCAGTGTAAGGGGTAAGGTTAGGGTAATGGGTAAGGCGTTAAGGTTGGGGGTTTTAAGGTAAGGGGTCCGTTAAGGGTTTTAAGGTAACGGTAAGATTAGGGGCTTACCTTTGCGCTGAAAACGCCCAGCGGCTAAGTATCCCTGTGGCTGATCAGCGGCTGCTGAATATGCAGTGATAGGATGGTTCGGCTAGATGCCGGCGGCTAAATTTCCCAGGCCGCCACACAGGGAGTGGGCTTCCTTTGGCGTGAACAGGAGCATTACTTAAAGGACTGGGAACGGTGGCGATCCCGGCTTGAGAAAAGGCCACGCAAACAGTATGGACATGGGGCAAGTGTCTAACTAACACACTGGCTGGCTAAGCCAGTTTCCAGTTTTAAACAATACACTCAGATCTGGAACCAGCATATAACATAAAGTCCTTATCTGTGTTTGGGGGAACTCGGTCCCAAGACAGCCCAGAAAATCCTTCTGTATTCTACAACACTGTCAGGACCGCTCTGCTTCCTCAGCAGCCGGTTCCTTGAAGATAAGCCCTGCATCCAGCAGGATTGTTCCGTTTCATGGGAGTCTGTTCCTGGGTGTGGGTCCCAGGCAGTCCCAGCAGGCCCTGCCCCCTGCAGGCCTGGGGAACCATACCAACCAGTGTCCCTGGTTGGGGAAAGTCTCTTCTGGCTGCTGACTGCCTGAAAAAAAAACCTTGCAACCAGCAGCTCCCTAACTAGAGGAGTTTAACTTCTCGCATGCTGAAAAGTAGGCACAATGCCACTCACTCTGGCATAGAGAATCTATGACCCCGTCACTATATACTTATATATATAATAAACCACTGTATGCTTTAGGTATTCAATGCAACATGATACAACATGTCACTCACCTATCACATACGTGTGGCATGTTCTTACCTACACTATGTGAAGAGACAGGATGCTGGGAGAGACCGTCCGTTTGCTCAGACTCCCAGTCACAGTATTCATCCAGCTCCTGCCATAGGAGGAAAGCCTGAGTCTTCTGAGGCTGCTCAAACCTGGAGATTGAGGAAGAGAAGCTTGTTTCTACCATTGCCAGATAAATCCTTGTCCACAGTGTCACCCAGACCTCACTTTCTATCCCATTTGCTGTTGTGTATGCATGTACAGTATGTCTAACTGTATTTATATCGAGCTGTCCAGGAACTTCACAGCAGTAATACACGTGACATAATAATATAACACGTAGTGGGAATAAGCGCTTCACACATGAAAGTAACAATAGGAAAGGGAGTCCCTGCCCTGAAGAGCTTACAATCTAAGTGGTAAGTAGGAAGAACAAACAGAGACAGTATGAGTGTGTTCTGGTAAGTATGTCTGCAATGGGTCAGTGTCAATGCATATGGGATGTATAGTATCAGCAAGAGGAGCTACCCATGTGCTTTGTTACAGTCGTGTGTTTTAAGAAAGGTCCTAAAGGTGGAGAGAGAGGGGGCCAGTTGGATATTGAGGGGAAGGGCATTCCAGAGGTGTGGGGCAGTCAGTGAGAAGGGTTTAGGCAGGAGACAGCTTTAGACACACAAGGGGGAGACAGAATCTTTGAGCAGAATGCAAGAGTCGGGCAGGTGCATAGCGAGGGTTGAGATATAAGGAGGATAAGAAGAGTGTATAGCATTAAAGTGAGGAGGAGAACTTTGTAAGTGATACTGAATTGAAAAGAAAGCCAGGTGAGGGATATCAGCAGAAGAGACGCTGAGAGGTTTAGGAGAGAGTAAAGTGATGCTAGCAGCAGCATTTAGGATAGACTTTAGGGGATACAGGTGAGAGGCAGGAAGGCCGTACAGTAGAAGGTTACAATAGTCAAAACAGGAGAGAATGAGGGCCTGCGTTAGAGTTTTAGCTGTAGAAGGACAGGGGAAAGGGTGTATCTTTGCAATGTTACAGAGGTAAAAACAACAGGTTTTAGCGATACTGTGAATGTGAGGGAGGAGTCAAATGTGACCCCTAGCCAGTGTACTTCTGATACTGGGTGTGTGATAGTACTGCCAACAGTAATGTAGAAAGGGGCAGTAGGGCCAGGCTTGGGAGGAAGTATGAGGCGCTCCGTCTTGTTTGAGCAAATAGTGATCAATTCGGCGCTCCCAAAGTAAATATTGTGTTTCAAGTGAAATAGTGAAGTAAAGTGATAATACTAAACACTATATAAGTAACAAAAATAAAGTGCCCAAATATTTGCTGAACCGAAACCGGAAGTGACGGTTTGGAAAAACGGATGTGACATGATGGAGCCCACGGAAACGCCGGCAAGGAGGTCAACAGCTGGGGAAGGTTCCCCAAACCATCGGTGCCACTGAGGGGACGGGGGCGTTAAGGAGACAAACCACCTACGATGTCTTTATTGTTGTGAACAAACTTTTAATTTTCGTATACATTGTAAGTACGGCTCTGTGGCAGGATGGCCTGTGGCCGAGGTCAGACAATAGTCCACACATATAGTTTCAGGTTAAAACAAATGTTGGGTGACTTTATTTCTCCACAGCATAACTAAACATGTGGGCACACTGTCCCTTTAAGGCAACACAAAATCAAAATAACATCTACTCCACATTGGGAGAACTTACTAACAATCCAAGCCCTATCTATCAGGTTGGCTGGCTATGTCCAGTTACCAACACTTTAACATACACCACCACAGTCAGGAAACAATATTAAAAGTTCTTACTGGGGTTTAGAGCGAGAGTTGTGAATCCATCTGCAGAGCAGCTTGTCTAGGATACTCTGTAGAATGGGACAGCCACCTGCTTACAATCAATGGCTTCCTTATATATCATGCTGGTTGTCAGGTGTGTCTGCTTACTTCCCGATTGCTCAGCTATTCTTCCTGGGTTAACCTTCTGAGTGCTGGATGAAGGACTCAGATGAATGTTTCCCAGGCATAACTAGCAGTCCCTGACTTCACCCTGTCACATACCTCCCCTGTTTGTGTGTGGCTAGGGCCCCACACGGCTGAAGCCCGACCCTCCACTCCTCTTGACAAAAAAATCGGCATTTCCATGTTCCTTGCCAGGCCTATGCTGTATATCAAAAGAGAAGGGCTGGTGGCCCATGTACCATCGGTTCAACCTCGAGTTTGTGTCCTTCATGGTATTCAACCATTTCAAGGGTGCGTGGTCAGTGACCAGGGTGAAGTGTACCCCCGCGACATAATGCCTCAAGGCCTCAATTGCCCATTTTACAGCGAGGCACTCCGTCTCAATGACGGAATACCTCACTTCCCTTGAGAACAGCTTCCAGCTGATGAACAATATCGGGTGTTCAACACAATCAAATTGTTGGGACAGAACTGCTCCCAGTCGTACCTCGGAGGCATCTGTCTGAATTATCAATGGCTCTTTAAAATTTGGGCTCTGAAAAGCAGGGCCCTCTGACAGGCACTTCTTTAACATGTCAAAGGCGTTTTGGCACTCCCAAGACCAGCTAACTTGGGTTGGGGCACTCTTTTTTGTTAAATCTATTAGGGGTGCTGTAATTTCGGGGAAATTGGGTATAAACCGCCTGTAATACCCTGCTAACCCCAAAAGGGAGTGGACCTGCGTCTTTGTCTGTGGGGTTGGGACTTCCTTTAGGGCGGCCACCTTGCTGGCAAGTGGCCTTACTATCCCTCCCACAACAGCATAGCCCAAGTATTTTGTAGTGGCTTTTCCCAGGGCACATTTTTTTGGATTGGCAGTGAGCCCTGCTTCTCTTAAGGACGTTAGGACTGCCCTTAGCCTTTTTATATGGGACTGCCAGTGCCTACTATAGATGACAATGTCATCCAAGTAGGCCAAGGCCCCCACAGCAGAGAGAGGAGAGGGAGAAGCACAAAGTGGAGTCAAGAATCGGGAGGTTAATGGAACGCAGGTTTGTGCAGAAGCGAGGGGTAGCTGGAGGTGGAGAAGGGAAGAAGTGAGAGAGAGAAGTCCGGTATAGTCTGTGGGGAATATGGCTAGTAGGAATAAAAGTGCAGGATTCTTATTCTATTCCCCATAACCATAAGACTTAGAAAACTATATATTTTATTAAACAGTATGCTTAAAGTGTATATATGCTTGTGCACAGTATTATGAGCTGGGTTTTTCCGGACCGATGTTCTGGGTGAGTCACTAGGCTACCAGCTTGGTGCCAGCGTGTCTACCCAGACATCGGACATGAAAGCCACAGAGGATGTCAGAGGTGTGAAGAGCATTTGGGCAGGAGGTTTAGGCTGAGCACCCACGTCCTGGGATGAATGGCAAGTCCTCGGACTACCATTTGCCTTCCCAGACTGAATGGAGCCTGAACCAGCGGGTGGCTTCTGCATACAGGGTGGCTGAGGTGCCAGGTTGGCGCATGCCCTTGGTAAATACCGAAGATCTGCTTGCCCGGCTTCCAGAGACTGGCATCGCTCTGATTGGCTGGTAGGAAATTTCCCATGCTCGGATTGGCTGTAGTATTTCACGAATAACTCTGAAACACTATAAGAATCCCTCAGCCAATCCGGAGATGAGATTCTAAGCGCCAGAACAGGAGCGGCAAATTTGAATGTATGAAAAGATGCTCTCGGAGAAATAGCAGCGAGCCGGCTTCAGAAATTTCAGGTCGAGAATTTTTCTAAGTCCCACTTTTCGGGGCCAAGTTCTGAGAATTGAGCGTAGCGGTCGTGGCTGGGATTGCGAGCCGAAAACAGTTCCAGGACGTTTTGGAGCTAACTCCCGGTCAAGGGATTTCAGCACCACCGGAGCGGATACAGCGGTGGCGTCAGGAACGGCATGCCAATTTGAGTTCCAGGACATTTCGGGCCAAGTCCCAGTCAACCAAAGACTTTGTTTTACATTCTACTTCACCTAGGAACGTCTAGTTTTGTAGCCCTGACCCCAGTAAGTGTGTTTTTCTCATGTATTTTGTGTCCCATTGTGTGTACACATATTTTAAGTGAATAAATTACAATTTGTTTTACTAACTTGTTTTGCTCAGTGAATGATCCTGGTAAAAAGGTGTAAATTACCTTATCTCCTTTGACAAGAGCCAGGATTCAAAGTGAGAGAAAGACCGAAGGGGGATGAGTAGAGGTAGGTAGAGCGATAAGTGGCTGCCACTTTGAAAGTGACAGGAGAAAACATCTGGATAGTGTTCTCGGTGTCCTCAAAGGAGGAAAAGAGAGAGAGGTTTGGAAAGGATTTGATAACAGATTGAGGAGCCCCACACCTCTACCCCTGCCATAAGGACGCGGAGTGTGGGAGAAAGAAAGGCCACCATAAGAGAGGGCAGCTTCCAGAGCAGAGTCAGAGTGAGTGAGCCAAGTCTCAGTTATAGCAAAGAGAAGCAGGCAGTGAGAGAGAAAGAAGTCATGCACAGAGAGGAACGTGTTAGAGAGGGAGCGAGCATTCCAAAGGGCACAGGAGAAAGGGAGAGAGGAGGGAGGGTGGCAGGGGATGGGTATGAGGTTAGAGGGGTTTACACAACAAGGCGGTGAGGTTGCATGTGAGAGGCGAGGACGAGAGCATGTAGAAATAAGGCAGGGACCAGGATTGGGAGAGATGTCCCCAGAAGCGAGGAGGAGAAGCATGGATAGAAAGAGGATGTGTGAGGATGTTTTGATGGGGTGTGTTTTAGTGCAGGGGGTATAGCTGTGTAGTGTCAGAGGGCGCAGGTAAGAAAGGAGTTCATGTTAATTGAGACATGGAGAAGGAAGGGGAGATGGTGAAATATGAATGGAGTTAGAGACATAATAAAGCTTGTAGAAAGAAAATTGAAGGTTAGAAAGAAATGAGGTGAGAGCAAATATACATAGCAGAGGAGATATGCAAGTTCCGTGTTGAGAGCTGGCTGAGGGCTGGGTACTGAAAATGGAGTAAGGATATGTGCAAAATGTGAGAAATTCAATATATGAATGGTGTGATTACCTTTAATAGTAATGGTTCTCTTGGAATTATCCATAGAAGCAGCAGAACATATATTTTTGTGTATATATAATATATAATGTACCTAAAGCGGGGGTCTGACGGAGAAGAGGTCCTGCGGTCCTCTGATCTCCATTTCCTGAGATATTTGTAGAGGTTTGTGCCACATTATTTGTAGACAAAATACAAATAATGCTGTGGGGTCACCTAGAAAATGTCTCAACGTCAACTTTTTATTGGTCGCCGGAGCATGGGTGACCCCGGCGGCAACTATGTGTCCCCTGGGCAAGTATCATTGTCTGGTGGAGAAAACTGCTGGTATCTTATTAACTTGGGGTCCCTGGAGGTCGCGCAATGTGAATCAACTCCAAGGTTCAGGAAGAATCAAGACAATGCCCCCAGCCCCCCAAAACCAGCACAGACGTTGCTTTAACTATAGTGTAATCGTTGGGGCTGGTGTAGAGATAAGATTTGTTGACATATTTGGGATGTAAATTAGTATTTCAACAGGAAAATGCTGATGTTTATTAGTGAGACTCAACTTAAATCTATGAGGCCACTTATGCTAAAAAATCAGCGAAAGAAATCTGTCAAAATTGGCAGTTTCTGTGCAAAAAAAAAAAAAGTCTAGGTTAAGAGGTTAAAATTTGCAAGGTCACATGACAAGAGTTAGAATCATCACCCCAACTCAGAGTGCAGACCTCTCCCGAAACACAGATCCCAGCCAAACACACTCTGAGGGCTCCATCAGGCAAATAAGCCTGGGCTTTCATGCACTTCCTCCTTTTTTTGCTGGCTGTTGTGGAATATGTAAGACACGTAATAATCAAGTGTCTTATATATGGCACCCAGGGTTGCCAGGTGTTCAGTATTGAACCAGACTGTCCTGTATTTGGACACTCTGTGCAGTAAAAAAAAATTGGCTAATACCGAACATGTAAGTGTATACCGGTATTACCTCTCTGGGTGTGTATGTGTATACCAGTATTACCTCTCTGGGCGTGTATGTGTATACCGGTATTACCTCTCTGGGTGTGTATGTGTATACCAGTCATTACCCGTGCTCTGGGCGTGTATGTGTATACCGGTTACCTCAAGATCTCTTGGTGTGTATGTGGTATACCAGTATTACCTCTCTGGGTGTGTATGGTATACCAGTATTACCAGTCGCTGCGTGTATGTGTATGCCAGTATTACCTCTCTGGGAGTGTGTATACCGTTATTACCTCTCTGGGCGTTTAGTATATGTATCCTCGGTAATACTTCCTCTTGGGGTTGTGTTGGTATACCGGTATTACCTCTCGGTGGTGTGTGTTGTGTATACCAGTATTACCTCTCTGGGCGTGTATGTGTATACCGGTATTACCTGTCGGGCGTGTATGTGTATACCAGTATTACCTCTCTGGGCGTGTATGTGTATACCGGTATTACCCTGTCTGGGCGTGTATGTGTATACCATTATTACCTCTCTGGACGTGTATGTGTTATACCGGTATACCGTCTGGCGTGTATGTGTATACCAGTATTACCTCTCTGGGCGTGTTGTGTATACCGGTATTACCTCTCTGGGCGTGTATGTGTATACCGGTATTACCTTCTGGGCTGTATGTTATCCGTTTACCTCCTGGATGACGTGTGTGTGTATACCGGTATTACCTGTCGTGGGTGTATGTTTATACCAGTATGACCTCTCTGGACGTGTATGTGTATACCGGTTTACCTCTCTGGGTGTATATGTATACCGGTATACCTGCTCTGGGCTTGTATGTGTGTATACCGGTAATACCTCTCTGGTCGTGGTTTGTGTAATACCGGTATTACCTCTCTGGGCGTTGTGTGTGTCTTAACCCCGGTATTAACCTCTTCTCGGTGTGAATGTGTTTGACCGTATTACCTCTCTATTTTGGGCGTGTCTGGTGTAACCAGTATTCCCTCTGGGCGTGTATGGTGTTACCGGTAACCTCTCTGGGCGTGTAGGTGTTACCGGTATTACCTCTCTGGGGCGTGTATGTGTATACCGGTATTAACGTCCTCTGGGCGTGTGTGTGTATACCGGTATTACCTCTCTGGGGTGTATGGTATACCGGTATTACCTCTCTGGGTGTATGTTAAACGGTATTACCTCATTCCGTCTGTGCGTTGTATGTGTATACCGAGTATTACCGTCTCTGGGCGGTAATCGTGTATGCCGGTTTGAACTCTGGACAGTGTGTATACGTATTACCTCTCTGGGCATATGTGACCTGACCCGCGGGGAGGGGGGGAATGAGGATTTCCCAGAGCGGGAGAGAGCCAGGGCTGTTGCCTAGGGGCTGGGCAGCTTCTCCATTCTGATTGGCTGTATTACTCAGTAGCAGCCAATCAGGAAGAGGGTCCTGAGCCTTAGGGTGGGCAAGGAGAGTGAGGAGAAACGATAGAGTGGGGAGATAGGTTGCATATTATCATGTTGGTCTTGTAGTGTGTGTTGTAGTGTGTGTGTGTGTGTGGTGTGTGGGTAATGTGTGTGTGTGTGTGTGTGTGTGTGTGCATGTGTCTCGAGCGCGTCGCACCTTTCACCATTGTGTCCAGTATTTTTTGAGAATCCTCCTGGCAACTACCACTCCCAGCATCTCCTGCTGCTGAATAAGATCGGTGCCGGTATTTTCCCCGGGGATAGAGCAGAGCTGGTAATAGTCTTATGATGACTGCAGCGCTATTTACTTCTGCTGTCTGTTTGCTCTTAACAATGCCGGGCTTCAATGAGACAGTCACAGAGCCCTGTGCACAGTACACCATTACTACACAAGGCCAGACGTTGCATAGCGGTGGGACAGTGAGACCGGTCACAGAGCCCTGTCACAGTACCCCCATTCTACACAAGGCTGACGTTGCATAGCGGTGGGACAGTGAGACCGTCACAGAGCCCTGTGCACAGTACTCCATTACTACACAAGGCCTGACGTTGCATACGGTGGGACAGTGAGACGTCACAGAGCCTGTGCACGTACCCCATTACTACCAAGGCCTTCGTTGCATAGCGGTGGGACATGTGAGCACAGCACCCACCCCGTGCACAGTACCCCATTACTACACAAGGCCTGACGTTGCATAGCGGTGGGACAGTGAGACAGTCACAGAGCCCTGTGCACAGTAACCATTACTACACAAGCCTGACGTTGCTAGCGGTGGGACAGTGACGTCACAGAGCCCTGTGCACAGTACCCACCTTACTACACAGCTGACGTTGCATAGCGGTGGACAGTGAGACCGTCACAGAGCCCTGTTCACTACCGCATTACCACACAGGCCTAGAGTTGCATAGCGGTGGGACATTGAACGGTCACAGAGCCCTGTGCCCAGTAACCATTACTACCAAGCCTGAACTTGCATAGCGGTGGGACAGTGGAGACAGTTCACAGAGCCCTGTGCACAGTCTCCATTACTACAACAAGGCCTACGTTTGCATAGCGGTGGGACAGTGAGACGGTCACAGAGCCCTGTCACAGTAACCATACTACTACAGGCCTGCGCTGCAATAGCGGTGGGGACAGTGAGACAGTCACAGAGCCCTGTGCACAGTACAGCATTACTACACAAGCCTGACTTTGCATAAGCGGTGGGACAGTGAGCACATTCACAAGCCCTGTGCACAGTAACCATTACTACACAAGGCCTGACGTTGCATAGCGGTGACAGTGAGACAGTCACAGAGCCCTGTGCACGTACTCCATTACACACAAGGCCTGACTTTGCATACGTTGGGACGTGGAACATCACAAGGCCCTGTGGCCAGTACACCATTACTACACCAGGCCTGACTATTCATAGCGTTGGGACATGAGACAGTCACACGAGCCCTGTGCACATTACTCCCATTACTACCCAGCCTGAACGTTGCATAGCGGTGGGACAGTGAGACCCGTTCACAGAGCCCTGTGCCAGTACTCCATTACTACACAAGCCTGACGCTGCATAGCGGTGGGACGTGAGACAGTCACAGAGCCCTGTGCACGTACATCATTCTACACAAGGCCGTGACCTTGCAATAGCGTGGGACAGTGAGACCGTCCAGCAGCCCCCTGCGCACGTTACAACCATTACATACACACAGGCCTGGACGTCGGCATCAGTGGGACAGTGAGACGTCACATGAGCCCTGCGCATAGCTACTCACTCATTACCTACACAGGCCCTGACGTTGCATAGCGTGGGACGTGAGACAGTCACACACAGCCCTGTGCACGTACCCATACTACACAGGCCCTGACGTGCATCCGGTGGGACAGTGGACAGTCACAGAGCCCTGTGCACAGTAACCCCATATACACAATGCCTGACTTTGCATAGCGGTGGGACAGTGAGACAGTCACAGAGCCCTGTGCACAGTACCCCTATAACTACACAAGGCCTGACGTTGCATAGCGGTGGGACAGTGAGACGGTCACAGAGCCCTGTGCACAGTAACCATTACTACACAAGGCCTGACGTTGCATAGCGGTGGGACAGTGAGACCGTCACAGAACCCTGTGCACAGTACTCCATTACTACACAAGGCCTGACGTTGCATAGCGGTGGGACAGTGAGATGGAAATGTCATTGAACCCATTCAC
Organism: Ascaphus truei; assembly: GCA_036426205.1. Lineage (NCBI taxonomy): Eukaryota > Metazoa > Chordata > Amphibia > Anura > Ascaphidae > Ascaphus > Ascaphus truei. Next base: position 39,045 of record WSYH01003773.1, read on the forward strand.
ACCTACCGTGTCCTCCCGCTCACAAGGGCAAAACAATACGTTGTAAAAAAAGAAATAGTGAAAAAGAAATTCTCTTTTTGGACGGAGCCCAATGGGTGATAGGGGAGAAAAAATGAGACAGAGAAAATCTAGTAATGCAAAGCATGTGACATTTGCAGTAGTGTTGCTGGAACAAGGTTTTCCGCGTGATACCAGCTGTGTGCTGTGACTCTCTTATAAGTTGTGTGTGGCTGGGTTATGGGGTGTTACCTCTGGAGGTAGTATAGAAAGGTTCCCCCCGCCTCTTTGTCACTCCGCAGAGCCGGGAGCATTCTGTGCAACAGAGGATTCCTGAACAAGTCACAATGTGTCTCCTGTAGGCCTGACTTTGGGGTCACTGGCTGGAAGAGAGGGAGACAGAACACAAGCAGATCATGTAACAGTTTAGCTGGTCAAGCAGAGGTTTCATCATGTTCATTGACCACATGATAATGGCTGTGTGGAGACCACCATACGTTCTTAGCTGTGTTCACTGACGTACGATGTGTGTATTTTAAAAACGCTGGCTCTGGATTTAAAATCATACTGCAATATTTATCTGCAGACCGTTATAGAAATGCCATAAATGGCAGCGAGAGCTAGCTGAAGTGAATTTGAACAGGTCTTAGGCTGCGCTTATAGTGCCTTGCGACGGCGACGGCGCTCCAAAACAAATCAATTTACTCCGGCGCAAGTGCGTATAGTAAGTGCGGCGGCGACGGAGCGACGGAGCAATTAAAAATTTGGAAGCCGGGTAAATTTGATTTTTTAGAGACAGTCGCCACATGTTACTGTCTCTAAACCAATCAAGTTGCGCGGCCCGCCCCTTTTAGTGACGTCACTGGCCTTGTCGCCAGCGACGTTGCTAAATGTCAAATTAGAACTTTCACCGGTGGCGACGGGTGACGTCATCGGTCGCCGTCGCCAGCACTATAAGCGCGGCCTTAGGCACCACCACTGAAAGATTTGGGAACCACAATTTGGGAAACCCGGTTCTAAAGGACTTTTACAATGTGTGGCAACCAGAAGAACTCTCATTTGAATTATCAGCACTTCATATAATGATGATCCATATTTTAATCCAGTTCATGAGCACCTCAATGTTGAACTATTAGTGTTCTTTTTACATATACTTATAAAGTCATCCTACTTACTGCAGAACTGTTAGTCTATTTCAGGCCTGCACAACTCCAGTCCCGAGGGCCGCAAACAGCCAGGTTTCAGGATATCCCTACTTAGCACAGCTGGCTCAATTAGTGGCTCACTTCATCCTGAGCCCACTAATTGAGCCAGCTGTGCTGAAGTAGGGATATCCTGAAACCCTGGCCTGTTTGCGGCCCTCGAGTACTGAAGTTGTGCAGGCCTGGTCTATTTGGTCATTTAATTTGTTCACTATGAATGATTCTCTGTGTCTGTTCCTATCACCTTTCTATATATGTATTGCATTTACCTCAACTACCTCTGCTGGGAGACAGAAGCACTTCTTCCCCTTCCCATTCTCTCACCCAATGAAACTATAGCTACCGTACCCCTCCTAAAACAGCATCATAGTATCCATCCCCCTTTCTCCCATAATCTACCTATTGATCTGCTTCCCAGCAGTGCGGATGGTTGCAGACTTACATTCTTAGGGTCTTTGATGCTCTTCTTTGGGCTTACACCCTGTCTGCCAGGAGCTGGGGTGCATGTGGATCCATTGATGGGAGGCACAAGGTCTGAAGCCACCAGAGACGATGATACCAACCCCCTACTGATGCCTAATCTATACCTGAAACAGAGAGAACTACTGATGTGGTATTCACAGAGTGTTATCCTCCGCACCGAGTTGAGTGCATGGGGTTCAGTAAGACAACAACGAATGACATTGCAGAACAAAACTAGCAAAGGTGCATGTGTTATGGTTGATGGTTGGAATTTGTACATGAACCGACCAGAGCTTTGCAGGTATTATTTATGTGCCATGTTGTGAGAAATATTTATCCTGTGTGTAATACAGAATAGGAGGATCTATGTGACAAATTGCTGCCATCACATCCATTGCCAACTGTATCCCTGACATTTTCTGCTGATTCTCTGGCAAGAAAGGGAGAGGTCATACTGCAGGATTCTGCAAGAGAAGGAGGAGAGGCCCAAGCAGACTCAATGTGCCTTTCAAATATAAGCACGTGGAGATAAGTTCATGGTCCAGTGATTAACCCCTACTCATCTCAATTGATCTGTTAATGGAAAGATAAATGGAGGTTAAATCCATGGTCAACAGCGACATCTACAGGAGCTTGTGTGTTTGCTGATATTGCATAACGAACATCAACCATAATTGGCTGGGACGGTACTAAGGCTGTGGGTGTGCAGTGTCAGGGAAGTTATCATTATTATAGTTTAAGTCTATTGAAAGACGGGTACTGCAGAAACTCATAGTAGGGGCACTCAAAAGTGAATATAGCAATTGACTGATCTGAATATTTATTGTGAGGTCAAAAAATAATAATTGAAGTGAACAGACAATAAAATCAATTAAAAAAACATATATAAACTCTGCCTCTTATGGTTACAATTCAAGCTCGTGTGTGCGGCAAGCCAGGGGAAAAAAGGGGGGAAATGAAAGATATCATCCAACGCTGGTAAGTAAATACACAAACAGATCTTGCAGATGTTACTGTTGTCTCAGTGATCCCACACCACAGGAAAGGGTTAATAATTAGCCCCTTTCTAAGTGAGGAGATCACCATCCAGCTGGAAACAGACAATCAATCAAAACATAGGGGAAAATACAGATTAGGGGAACATAGGGGAAAATACAGATTACTACAAATGAGGGTAGAAAAACTACCATTGTATCAAACACCAGAATGGTACAATGTAAGGAAACAATCTGTTGTACACAATGTATTCCCTCTGTCCACGGGTGTCCCAGTGGTAATACACTTGCACCAATGCACATAATCCTCCCTAAAGCCGAGTCCATAGGATGCCATGAGAGGGGGCTCGCGCGAGCGTCCGCAGGCGTGCGGAGGCTTTGGAATTTTCAGCCGAGCGCCAAGCTGTTTTTCAGCGCGCTGTCGGCTGAAAACATCCAATCAGCCTGAAGCAGCGTCGGCGCCGTGACGTTGACGTCAGTGCGTCGCGGGCGATTGGCCCAGCGACGTCACTGCCCCGCCTCCAACCACCTCCCCCCGGCTCCCTTCGCGCACGCTGGCTCGCCTGCAAGTCCGTGGAATCGCGCTGACTTAAGCAGGCGAGCGTCAGCGTTAGCGCGCCTCCGCTCTCCTGAAGCCTCTATGGCCCCGGCGTAAGTCTCCTGGTCAGAAAGCGCATCGCACAGCAGATGCTAATGCCAATTATTGACTATGGAGACATAGTATACGGCTCGGCACCTCAAACCCCCCTTAGCAAACTTGACACCCTCTACAATTCAATTTGTCGTTTTGTTCTTGTAGGAGGACATGTGCAGAGGTACACAATGGAGACTGTTGTAAGGTGAAATTATAACAAGGCTTTATTGTGCCTGTCGCTTTAAACAGCAAAAAGAATCAACATAAGCGAAATAGTGAGCCAACCAAAAACCCCTATCTCTGCTTTGGAGACTATCTACACATGTAGCTCAGCCCTCTCTGACTGGGTTGGTTAGCTAAGCTATTTACCAGCCCAAATCATGGAGACATTTATCAATACACATACATAGATAATAGTCTTCTACGAAAAAGTCTTATCTGTTAGCTGGGCTGCTGTAGGGGAAGCTTCTCTGCTCTCCTGGAACCGCACAGGAAATGTGCACAGAAAATGTCAGGCTCCAGGTTAGAATCTTGTCCCCTTTGTCTTGTTGTCAGCTTGTCGCTCAAGACATCTGCCCTTCCTTGGTTCAGCCCAGTTGTGGACTAAGGAATCTCTCTTCCTGTCTCAAAAGATAGGCTTTTCTAAGCAATCTAATCAGGCAGGTGGTGTTAGTTAATTGCCTACCAGCAGTTAACCACCACATTGCTGGATTAGAGGCACATTTGTGAACAGGGATAAGACCCCTGTTAGAGTTCTCCAATGCAACTACAACACACATCACTGCGAAATGCTCAAAGAACTAGATTGGTCATCACTCGAGTATAGGCGCAAAGTTCACCTTTCCTGTCTTGCCTTTAAATACTTTCTGGGCAAGCTACCCAGCTATCTGAACAAGCTCCTCACCCCTACCACATGCAGCACCTATCATCTGAGATCAGACTCCAAAAGACTGTTCATGGTCCCACGGCGCAACAAAGTATCCGGCCGCTCCTCCTTCTCTTACCGTGCACCCCAAAACTGGAACAACCTACCGGAGACTCTCACATCCACCACCAGTTTAAGTTCTTTCAAATCTAAGGATGTCACACATTTTAAGCTGGTCTGTAACTGTTTCATACGCCCATAATATATATTATCTTTAACTGTGCATGCAATGTCTTGTATATAATGTATACCCTGTTCATTTATGTAACTGTATTTGTAACCATGTATTATTTGTCTTACTCTGTGCCCAGGATATACTTGAAAACGAGAGGTAACTCTCAATGTATTACTTCCTGGTAACACATTTTATAAATAAATAAATAAAATATGAGAGAAAGTGTACCAGCAACAACTAGATCTATTATAACTCTGCAGTGACTAAGACCTCACAATAAATATTCAGATCAGTCAATTGCTATATTTATTTCTGAGGGCCCCTATTATGAGTTTCTGCAGCACCAGTCTTTTGGTGGCTGCATTTCTTCTCTTTTGGTATATAGCAGTTCTTGCTCATTGGGTGCACCACCATTGCGATATGTAGCAGGGTCCCCCCTGGCCCTCCTCACCTGCGCAGAGTAGCGGGTACCCCCGCACCATGTCAGGCTAAGGAGACAGTGGGTGAAGGAAGGGGGGCAGAGAGCTGCGAGCTTCTGCCCTAGGCCAGAAAACCGCAGGCTAGAGCTGAGGCCCTGACTCCCCACTAGTGAGGGTGGGTGTTCATAGGGACAGGCCCTTAGGTAAGGACCCTGTGCCCCTTCAGCTGTGCAGTTCCTTAGAGCAGAGAGAGACCCTGTGTAGTTCCTTAGAGCAGAGAGAGACCCTGTGTAGTTCCTTAGAGCAGGGAGAGAGACCCTGTGCAGTTCCTTAGACCAGGGAGAGTCCCTGTGTAGTTCCTTAGTGCAGGGAGAGACCCTGTGTAGTTCCTTAGAGCAGGGAGAGACCCTGTGTAGTTCCTTAGAGCAGGGAGAGAAATATCGCAGCCTCTAAGGTAAGGGAGGATCCACATTACATACAAACTATTAAATCTAAAAAACGTGGAGTGCAGATATTACAATCGGATATTAAATGAACATCCGTGTCAGTGATTTCATGCGAGATGGTAATACTGTATCTGCATCCTGTTTTTTTTAATTTAGATTTCTTAATAAGTATGAGTGGATCTCCTGGAATAAAAGTTATACCTCTTTCCACCTATTTCTCGGTGTTGGAGTTTTAGGGGTTGCAAGTTCTTTTTCTTTTACAATTTGCGCTTGGGTTTAGTTAAGGGGATGGGAGAATTGTTTAGGTCATTTTATGCAAGTTTAATTGGGACAAAATAATCCAAAAAATTGCCCTTAGGGACGCAGTTAGTTTTATTTAAAGTTATTCTGGCGCATTTGTAGTAAACTCTGAAAATCTTCCAGGGGGGGCCGGGCCATCCTGGGGAAAAGGTCCCGGGGAAGTATGATTCTGTCCAGGGGGTGGGTGTGGAAAAGAGAAAAAAAATTTTCTCCAAGGGGAAAGATAGGCCAGCGAGTCCAAAACAGAGAGAATCCCATTTCAGCGGCGCCAAAGCCTGGGGGGTGGTACACAAGGTTAAACAAAAAAGGAGGACAACATTCCACCCTGCACAAGAAAGAAAAACACTTTCAAAAACCATTGTTGGCTCAGGAGAGGGAAAACGGGGAAACAGGAAAGGGGGAAAACCACCCACCTCCAGTGGAAGGGGGGCAACCAAATATTAAATGGTGGGAAGTACACGTTTGAAAGAAAAAAAGGGGGATGAGGGGAAAAAAAAAAAATTATAAAGGGGGGGACGTGGCCAAAGAGGAATTATTTATGGGTAAACATGAAATTTTGTTTTATCTGTATTATTACATCTAAAAATACATATAAAAAAAATAGATATATGTTTATTGTTTCATTTGCTTAGCCGTTTGTTTTGAACCCACTCTGGATGAAGGGTCTTCCCCAATTGATCTTTTAGGACTGCAGTTGGCAAAAAAAAAAAGTTCTCTTTATTCGGGAAAAGTTTGTTGGCCTCCAGGCCAAGTTTTCTTATTTTCATTGCCTGTCCATTCGTACTTTTGGGTCACTTCTTTTCTTGGGGGGTCTTTTGAAATTCAAAAACTTTGGGAAGGTTACCATTTTATAAAAAAAAAAATAAAGGGAGGGGGATTTAAATTAAAAAAGTATTGGGCACGTTCTCCATAATGTGGGGTTTGTTGATTGGACAAGAAGCCGTATTAAAAAAAACTCAACCAGATGAAACAACATGGGGCAATTAATAAGGGCAGGGGTGGGAAAGAAAAGAGGGATGAAAAACACCAATGATTTGTGCCGGCCGCCATCCTTCCAGATGAACGTAGCAAAGGCAATAAAAAGCCTTGAAAGTTGGGAAGGCCCCCAGGGAAGATGGAATTACACCCTAAATTATAAAAGAAGCTGGGGATTTGTGAAGAAGAGAACATCTTGCAAAAACCCTTTAGATGTGCTTGAGAACAGAAAATTCCCGAATTAAAAATGGAAAGCAAACAGCATAATGATCCTATCCATAAGAAAGAGACGTACAAAAGACGACCTCAAGAAACAAACTGTACAAACCAGTCAGTCTACTTCCAATCACTTACACGAATTTTCTAAGGATACTAACTCAGCTGCAAAACAGACCATGGACTTAACCAGCCTAGAGAAACAACGGGATTTCACAGAGAATACAACACGAGGACCACACCAAGTCGTTACAAGAAAGGATTTCCCAAAGTAATGAAATGATCTAACACTCAGTTTAGGATACGTAGATGATATAAAGGGCATTTGATCCGTCTCTACCCCTCAGGTTTTTTAAGAATAAAAGTGTGGATAAGGGTACAGTTATATATAAGAAAACAATTTTGATAATACACATCAACCATTAGATTTCATGAAAGATACAAGCAGCCTAAGGAATCAGCAAGGAGGGCGTACGGGAGACACCCTGCACCACGATCAGCAAGGGAGTGTGACAGGGGAGGGACACCGTGTTACCAGGATCAGCAAGGGAGTGTGACAGGGAGACCACTGTGTCACCACGGATAACAAGGGAATGCGCAGAGAAGAAGAAGGAAACCGTGGCACAGGATTAGTGTTTAGAATCCGCTCCCGGTGTTTGTTTTTTACACGTTTGCCTTACCTTGCAGACAGTGCAGTTCCTGGAACAATTCCCCTGATATTTACTGCCAAAAAAAAAAAAACAGCCTGGATTCACTACTAAAGCAATACTGCACAGCCCCTTTGCTATTGGTTCACTGACCTAAGTATGCTTCCCACAATGCTCCCTCGCGAGCATAGTCTTTCTGATGTCACAACTGTTCTGCCACAAGCCCTGGGCTTGTTATCTGGTTCCTGCCCAGGACAGGCTGCTATTGTCCATTGCAGGCGCGGTCTGTTCCTGTCTCCTGGTGCTTGAAGCGAGTACTCTCCTTGTGACTCAAGCTCCTGGTTTTTTCTAAGGCCGGTGCTATTTGGTCATGGCATGAGCGGTCTGTTCCCGTCTCCTGTGCTGAAGCTGAGTAGTACGTCTTGTTGAATTCAGCTCTTTGTTCCTGAGCCCGGGCCTGCTATAACGCAGCGGTCCTGTTCAGGTCTCCTTGTGCTTGAAGCAGAGAGATTTCCCAAGTGTTTCTTCAGCTTCCTGGTCCTGGGGCCTGCTGCTCATCTGCATCTATTGCAGAGGCCGTGTCCTGGTTACTGCGCTGATGGAAACAGAGGATTCCCCAGCCCGCTCAGGATCTTGCGCTGAATAGCCACTGGTTTTTACCAGTGCGCTGGCGGTGTACTACTCTGGTCTGCCATCATGTCCTGAGGACCAGTTAAAAGGGCCATGTCGCCGCACCGCCAGCGCGCCACTCCCGCGCTCCTTAAGCTAAAGCGGGGGCCATCCGACTACCTATTGCCGAAAACTCCTGCTTTGAACAACGTTACCCTGATGTCTCCAGTCCTGACCCTGTGGTTTGTCCAGCGACGATTGCTTGTCTTCTCCTGTCATGACCTGCTAGTACAACTTTTACGAAAGAACTGCGCAATCTGGATCAGCCTCCTCGCGGTCTAAGGTCCGGTGCTTTTACAACCCTCACCTCAGCCACGCGGTCCGACCAGGGTTTGTGGCGAATGCCCACAACCGTGAACAATTCGCAAGGGAAGTGTGACAGGGAGACACCATGTCACCAGGATCCCATTCAGCCAAGGGAGGCGACCAGGGAGACAACATGTCACCAGGATCAGCAAAGGGAGTGTGACAGGGAGAGACACCGTGAACCAGGATCAGCAGGGCGTAGTGTGGACAGGGAGATACGTGTCACCAGGATCAGCAAGGGGAGGTGTTACAGGGAGACACCATGTCACCAGGATCAGCCCGGGAGGGCGACAGGGAGACCGTGACACCAGGATCAGCAAGGGCTGTAGTGGGCCCAGGGGAGACACCGTGACACCTAAAGAGGGCATCATGCCTAAGTTAAAACAGCAGGTAAAATAAAGGTTTCCCTATATAGGAGATCCTGCGAAGCTATATGCTGCACACAGGTGTAGTAATACTATAAAAGGCAGGGACTCTGCAACCTTAGATCATATAAGGAAGGTGAGGTGGTCACAAGTAATGGAGTCCCGCGTTGTGTTGTGGGGAGTATGGCCATTAACAGCACATCAGCATTGATATAATGTGATCAGTGCTGATGTAGGGACATGGATACAGAAGATAGTGTTCTACACGTTAACATCGTCACTACCCTGCTGTTTTTGCGTTTATCCCGCTTACATTTTGTTTCTTCAGATTTTGATTTTTTTTTTTTACAGCTCATTTCCCCTCTTATTGCCTTGGCGCATTTTCTCATTTTACCTTTTTCTTAATCCTCGCTAGTTTCATTGTCATTTTTATCTTGCAATATACCCTCATACCTATCTATCTGCATATTTTAACCACTCCAGGGGTTCTGGTGTGCATTTTTATTTTTCGTGCGGTTTGTTATGGCTCGTCCGAGTTCCCCTTTTTTCCCACGTTACCGTTATGTAACACCTCACTCAATATTTGTACTTGTGTCTTATGCTTATTTCTACTCACGTGGACCAATTATCTGTGTACCGTTTGGCGTTTAACCCCGCTTCTTATTAGTCACTTTTCAGTTTATCCTTTGTTTTGGTATCTTATTTTGTTTTCCCATTGTCTCCTCCCCCTTGTCCTACTGATCCCTCTTTTCCTTTTTCCAGTTTTCGCGGATTTCGTCATATTCGAATTAATTATACATTAATTGGTCTACTAAATAGTCTCTCTTTTCCTCTTTTTCTCGTCCCACTCACTTTATTCTCTGTGCAGTTTATTCATTCCCTCCTTGTGCCGCCCTGCTCTTACCTTTCTCTTCTCGGTTGCTCATCAGATATTTGTCCTCTTTCTTGTCCTACTGACCCATTACTCGTTCTTTCTTCATGCATAGGTTGTGTTTGATAACTGAGTTCACTTTGACATACTGAATTCCCTATTCAACTCACCGGGCCAGTCTTTCTAATTCTCTTTTTTATTTTCTTCTTTTGTCTCTGTATGATTTTCTTTATCCCTCGTCTTTATTTTCATTCCTGCCCCTTATCTTTGTACACTTTGACTAGCTTCGGGTTTTAGTTTTCTTTAGTTCTGTCCTTACTTTTGCATTTTTGTATCCTTGCAACACCCCCATTACCTTCCGCTTAGACAGTCTTGATTCTGTATACTTCTTCTTGTAGCCCATCCGTACTGAACTGTGCTCCCATTTAAGTACCGTCTGTGTGCTGTCCACCCCTTGTCCACACAGGACGCGCGACTTCGTTGATTGCATCTATTCACCCCTGCTATGGCTCCTGTCGCTGACACCACTAATGGCCCGACGAACCTTTTGCTCACCTTTTCACTCCTCTGAAGGGTTGACCCTGGTATTTGTGCACGTATCTTTCTTTACCTTCCATCTCCGGCTTTTAGTCTCCTTTTGTTGTGTTCCCCATTCTCTGCACTTAGTTATCATTAGCCTCTTTCTGTTTAGCGTCAGCGTCTTAACCCTGTCTCATTTTTTTTCGTTGTAGATCATTGAGTTTATTTATAGCTATTCACTGATGATTTTTGTATGTGTATTCCCCCATTTCCCATTGATACTGACATGGCCTGTGTGTGTATCTTCTTCTCGCGTTTTTTCATTCGGTCTTATCTCCTCCTCCCCCTTCCGCTTATCACATTACATTGCAGTTTCTAACGGTATTCGCGCAGTCACGATTTTTTCTTCCCCCTTTTCCCACCCTTTTCTACTTACTTCGTGTTATACTCATTAATTTCTCAGGCTGTATACCTACTCTACACACGCGTGATGCTATTCCTCTGCATCCTTCATCTGTCCCACACATTTTTCATTTTTCTCACTGCACCTTTCTCGCGTACATTCTTTCCACACGTAGTCTTGTGTTTTTCTCCGCCTCTTTTTTTATTCATTTTTTATTGGCATTAGTGCCTTTCTATTTGATCTATTTCAGTACAGAGTCTCATGTGCTTGTTTTTTGTACTTGTCGTTGTCATTCCTTGTGATAACTTTCTGTTGTCTAGTTTGTTTCTCATTAGATTGTTTCGACCGACAATCCAATAGAATACTTGTCCCCTTTACCTAATTCATCATCTCATCATTAACTCCCTCTTGACCCTTTCCTCCCTCCTTTGGCTCGCATGTCTTTCTTGCCCCACCCCCCCCGCCACTGCCTCAGAGACATACTAATACCTTTTCTACCTTACTTCGTGACGGTCTTTTCCTCTTCTTTGTGTAGTTTCTTATTCTCGATGTATGCTAACTTCCTCCTATCTTTGCTCTACCATACGCTTGCACCGCCCACCCACCACCCTCACTCTCTGTTTCTATCTTTCTCTTTCCTTCCCCTATTTAGATTTTCTGTTTTCCTTTGTCTTAGCAGTGTGCTGGACTTTTCCCCCGCTCTCCATGGTTTTTTGTCTTGGTACGTACCCTCCCCGCCACGTCCACCCTACAACACTAGCACTTCCATTCATCCTTGCGAGTATTTACCGCCCCTACCCCCAATTTTTCCGGACCTTTTCGCAGACGTTACTTTCAGACACCCCCCCTGTTCATATGTCTTTATATCTCCATGCGTTCCATCCTTGATGAGTTCATCGTTTATACCTCATAACCATCCCTTCGATTTTCTGCATTGCCTGGCTTTTTCCTACCACCCGGGCCTATTGCGGTATGCTAGTTATTACGCCCCTTTCCTTCTTTTCCCCTCTCCCCACGTCCCCGCTCTTACCTTCCCTTTTCACTTCGCGCATTCTACCTTGTTCCCACGCCCGCAATTATATCCACCCCCACCCTAATTCTTATACGGTGGTTATCGACCCGGTTGGGGGCGTCTGGATGTGCAGGTATCCAGATTTCTCCAGCAGGATCCCATTATACCTTTTCTCAATACGGGAATATACGTCTCCACATCCTCTCGGGTAGGCCCACTAACCAGGGGCACATAAAGGCCGAAGAGCAGATATATGAGCTACCCCAGGAACGGCCCTTTAAATTTAAATAAAGTTCAGATGGAGGCCCTTCACAGACCTGCAAAAAGAGGGAAGAGCCGGCCGCAGGGAGGGTGAGTGTCAGTATGAGCGAATTCCTATACAGACCTGAAAGAACAGCAGGCGCTAATCCACATCGTCACTCATATAGGGAACAAAAATATCTGGTGTGAAAAAGGATTTTTCAGTGAAATAGGACTTTTTCGTAAAATACTTGTGGTCAAAAAAAAATATTATCTAACGTGACATCATTATACTATATTAGTGAAAGCACTGTATGTGTTGCTGCCTGCCGGGATTGTCCGGTTTGTCACTAGATGCATCTCATTGTCCCTTGGCGCCAGATCCCCCCCGCACAAATATCATTGGCCTCACTCCACAATCACCCACCCCCTTGGCCGCCCCCCCACACCTCTCATTGGCCTGAGGCGGAAGGCGACGGCCAAGGTCCACAAAAAAAAAAAAAAATAAAAAAAAAAACAAAAAAATGGAAAAAAAAAAAAAAAACAAAAAAAAAAAAAAAAAAAAAAAAAAAAAAAACAAAAAAAAAAAAAAAAAAACAAAAAAAAAAAAAAAAAAAAAAAAAAAAAACAAAAACAAAAACAAAAAAACTGTATCACACAAAAGATGTAAAAAAAACAAAAAAAACTGTCACACCAAACACACACAACAAAAAAAAAAAAAACACACACAACACAACCACACACAACACACAACACCCACACACACACCCCACACACACACACTACACACCGTCACCACACAAAGTCAACACACACACACACACACACACACACACACGGGGGGGGCCTCTGGTTGTTGTTGTTACTAATTAGCGGGCCTTCACAGTCGCTTTAGCCGGCACATCTCCCGCTCTCTTCCCACCGGTCCCGGAAGCTTCCGCCTCTCTCCTGTTCCAGACGCTGTAACCTCCCCCCCTCCCACGTGTGAGTGACGGACGGGTGATGTGGAGCGGACCGTAAGCCCGGACGGGTGAGTGAGCGGTCTTCACGTTCCCCTCCACCCCCCCTTCACCTCCCCTCACTCACTCCCTCCACCCCCCCCCGGTCACGACGCGATAAAGGTAAGAAGGGGGGAAGGGGGAGGGGGAGGGGGGGGGGGGGCGAGGGGGAGGGGGGGGGGCGGGAGGATCACATCCCTCAATAACTTCCCCTCCAACCCCCCCGGCGCCCGTACAGTCAGCGGGGGGGGGGAGGATAAGGAAGGAGGTGATCACCTCCCCTCATCACTTCCCCTCCACCCCCCCCCCCGGCTGCCCGATTTACACTTCAGCGGGGGAGCGGAAGAGAGTGATCACTCCCCTCACTCACGTCCCTCCAACACCCCCCCCCCGGCCCGCGTACAGTCAGCGGGGAGCGGCAGCCAATACCCTTTGTACCCAGCGAGAGTATTATACCTCAGAAAAAAAAAGAAGCATGAGGCGCGTAAGAAAGAAGCAAGGAGAAAACCCGGGGGAGAGGGTATGGAGGGGGCCAACCATGAATCTTATGGGAGAGGAACGGAAAAGTAACAAGAAAAAAAAAGAAAGAAAAAATGGAAAAGAAACAGAAAAGAAGATAAAGAGTAAATCACCCAAACAAATAAAAAAAGCAAAAAGCAAACAAAAGAAATAAAAAAGAAAGAAAAAAAGGAAAAGAAAGGAAAAGAAAAAGAAAATGAAAAAAAAACGCGAGGAATAAGCAAAGGAAAACAACTAGAAAGGCGAAAAAAAGATAAAAAAAGGGAAAAGTAACAAAGAAAAAAAAAAAAAGCAAAAGAAAAGAAAAAAAAAAAAAGAAACCAAACAAAAACGGAAAAAAAAAGGAAAGACAAAAAAAATAAAAAAAAAAGGAAAAAAAGGAAAGGAAAGAAGAAAAAGGACAAAAGAAAAAAAAGAAAAAATAAAAAAAAAGAAAAAGAGGAAAAAAAAAGAAAAAAAAAGAAAAAGGGAAAAAGAAAAAAAAGGAAAAGGAAAAAACAGAAAAAAGGAAAAAAAAGGAAACAAAAAAAGAAAAAAAGGAAAAAAAAAAAAAATAAACAAGACACACAGAAAAGAAAAAAAAAAAAACCAAAAAGCAAAACGAAAAAAAAAAGAGGAAAAAAAAAAAAAAGAAGGCTGACGACAGACCAAGAAGAAAAAAACGGGTAAAAAAAAGCAAAAAAGAAGAAAAAGGGGATAGGGAGGAAAAAAAATAAAAAAGAAGTAAAAAGAGGAAAAAAAAACAGAAAACTCCCCTAAAGAGGGAAACAAATACCAAAGAAAAGGTAAAAGGAAAAAGAGAAAGGAAAAGAAGAACTAAAGAAAAAAAAAGAACGGAAAAGTAGAAAAAGGAAAAAAGGAAAGAGGAAGAAAAAGCGAAAAAACCCGGAAAAAGATAGAACCACCCCCCCAAACAGTAACATACCAGGCACGGAAAAGACTAGTCAAAAAGAAATAAAAAAGGCTCCCTATTACTGAAAAGAAGAAAATGAAAACATTGGAAAGAAAGGCAAAAAGAAAAATAGAGGAGGGAAAAAGAGAAAAGAGGAAAAAAGAGACAAAAGACAAACACTGTACCAAAAATAACTATAAAACAAATTACAAAAAGAAAGAACCACAACAACAAGGGGTAACAAAGTTACCTCCCTCCCCCACCTTTCCCACCTTTTCCCCTCACCCAACGTTACCACCTTTCCCCAGTTAACCCCTCCCCTTCACCCTTACCTCCCCCTTCCCCGCCCTTCCCACCACCCCCCCCCTTCCCACCACCTCCCCCCCTTCCCACCACCTCCCCCCCCCCTTTCCACAGCCCACCTTACCAACACCTCACCCCCCTTCCACCACCTCCCCCCCCTCCCACCACCTCCCCCCCTTCCCACCTTCCCACCACCTCCCCCCCCTCCCACCACCTCCCCCTTCCACCTCCCCCCTTCCCACCACCTGCCCCCTATTCGCCTCGTCACCCCCAAGTAATGTAAAACAGAACTAAAGTAAAATAAGGTAAAAAAACAAAAAATAAATGAAAATCCAGGGCAAAACAAGAAAAATCACGTACCAAAATTAAAATCAAATAAACCCTCATTAACACTACCCATCAAAAAACCCTTAAGCTAAAAGAAGAAAACCATTCAACTCCCCCTACCGCCCACCCTTCACTCCCTCCGGCCCCCCCTCAACTTCCCGCCGCCCCACCCTGTCACCCCTCCCCTCACCATCCCCCACCCACCCCCCTCACCACCCATCCTCACTCCCCTCCGACCTCCCCTCCGGCCCCCCTTCACCTCCCCTCCCCACCCCCCCCCACACCCTCCGACCTCACCACCATCCTTCAACGCCTTCGTCCGCTCCCGCCCTCTGCCTTCTCGCCCACCCGCATTCTGCCTTTCACCCCGCCCACCGCTCACCACCCCTGAGCCACACAGCCGCTGCACGCAATCAACAGGACACCCGGCCACTCGCACACACCCGCCGCCTCTCACCCACCCCAACACTCGACACCCCACACACCGCGCCTCCTGCCCTTTCGCAACAAAATCACGGACCAGCGGTACAACCGCCGCGCCACACACCCGCGCCTCACCACCCTAAGCAGGACCCGACCCACAGCCAGCACTAACTACCCACGCGCACCGTACTCTGAACCAACCACCGCCGCCTCACACCCTAGCAGGACACACGCCCCTCACCATTTTAAAATTAAGGATGTCACCAAAATATACATGTATGTGGTGTGTTACAATAAACCATTGTTAGAAAAAATAGTAGAAATTTTGGCGGCCATCGGGCTTGTCAACCAGGATTATAAACCTTGCCAACAAAGACGCAACTATTGTTAAAAATTTATAAATAAGAATAATATAAGAATTTAAATAAAGGGAAAAGACAGGGTTCTAAGCTAGTTATATTTGTAAACCCATGCTGAAAAAAGATATATATATATAAAAAATAGTGTGGGGTGTGTGTAGTGTGTGTGTGTGTGTGTGTGGGTTGTGTGTGTCGTGTGTGTGTGGGTGTTGTGTGTTGTGTGAATGTGTGTGTGTGTGTGTGTGTGTGTGTGTGTGTGGTGTGTTTGTATATAATAATATTAGAGGTAGAAGATAGGAATAGAATTATTTATATATATATAATATATATATATATATATATATATATATATATATATATATTATATATTATATACTGGTTAATGTAATAAAGTTACTTAAAAAAACTCACTCAATGGAAAAAAACAAAGATCCAAAAAAAAACATGGAAATTATCGCGCCTCTAAGGGTAAGGGAGGTCAACATTACATACAAACTATTAATCTAAAAACGTGAGTGCAGATATTAAACGGATATTAAATGAAACATCCGTGTCAGTGATTTCATGCGAGATGGTAATACTGTATCTGCATCCTGTTTTTTTTTAATTAGATTTCTAATAAGTATGAGTGGATCTCCTGGACTAAAAGTTAGACCTTTATTTAGGTGTATTATGAGGACAAGTTCAGATCCGATAAAGTGCTCCTCCCCCGAGTGTGAGAGGAGATGAATCTGTGAGAGACTGGCCCACCTATCTGAAACCCCCACGTATGGCCATGTCTGTTACCAAGCGTACTTACTCGGGTTTCATTTGGCCCAAGAGGGTAATGATTCCTACTGCCCCCAGGTTTCTCCCCCCTGAAGGTAAAAACTCCTTAAATCCCAGTCTGAGCATAATTTGTAGAAATCGGCGGCAGCAGCAGCATTAAACCCTGTTTTTCCAGAGAAAAATATTGAAGTTTAGTCTAACATCCAGTCCATGAATTTTACCATGAGAATTCACACATCCTGGACCCACCCAACCATTTATTTTACAAGCAAACAAGGCACTCTAAAACAAATAGTTAAACCAGACTAGCAAACTTTCAACTAACCAGCATGATGAAAACCAGACCACCCCTATCCACCGGTCTCCCAACTTATTTACATGTATCCACAGCCAAAATTACATACAAACCCATCAAACTAACATGTATTAATCATTGCATATCACCACACGTTGTATCTCTCCCGTTTCTGTCTCCGGCTCTCCCAATCATTGGGCCTCCCCCGCGGCTCTCCTCCCTTAGTCTTTTCTCTCTATCCATACTCAAACATCCCAGCCGGACCCATGTGGACTGTCCACCTCCACCGTCCTCAGTCTCACCCTTTTTGTGTGGTGCTCAGAGAGCCGTATCCCGGGATTAGCATGCCCCGACCAGATGACCTCAAAGGTAAAGTCGGGGTTTCAGACCAGGCTTGGCCGGATCGGTCCGGCATGGGGAGGATGCGGGTAAAACTAGTAGAAGGAACCCAGGCCCCAACCATGAATAATAAGGAGAGGACGCGGTCGTCTTCTGCCCTGGGGCTAGATGTGGAGGTTCACATGGATGAAATGCACCCTCAACCTGGACACAGTAAAAACATTGATTTAATTCAATGTATCTTATGGAAAGGGGAGAGGAAACACACACAGATGCCACATACAGCACAATAGCTTTGATTGCAAGAAATGCAGGTGACGAGCCCCCTCTACATTTACATTGGGTAAACCAAAAAAAAGTCTATCTAATTATATTCATTTTTTGTGCAAACTGTTTTCCTGATCCAAATGTAAAATTAAAAACAGTTGTCATCATGCGAAGAAATAACTCTGAACATGAACCAATTCGTCCCAGGGAAAACAATTGGTACCTGCAGGATAACTTTAAGATATTATAATACACTAGCTGGGCACGGCGTTGCCCGGGATGTTTGTGGCGTGTGGGTGTGTGGCATTTGGGTGGGGAGTGGGTAAAAGCGGAACATGTGAGGTGGTCGGTAGGAGGATGTGGCTGTGTAATGATTGGGAGGATCGGTGTGATGATTGGAGGGTTTGGGGATTGATGCAGGGGGGGGTGGGATGTGGGTGTGCCGAGGGGGGTGTGTTGCGATGGGGTGAGCGTGCAAAAGGTGGCGATGTTGGGTGCGATGGGGTGAGATGGCGGGACGGAAGCCGAGAATGCCAGTGTGCTGGGGGGGCATGGGATACCGGTGTGATGAGTGGTGGTGCTGGGGATAGTGTGTGTGTGATAATGTTGTGTGTATACATTGGTATGTGGTGTGGTGTGTGTGTAATCATGTGATGGGTGTGTTGTGTGTGTTGATGTGTACATGTGTGTGTGTGTTGTGTGGTGTGTATTTGTGTACATGGTGTGTATACATGTGTGTGTTAGTATACATGTGGGGTATGTATACATTGGGTGTATTGTATATATTGTGGATACAAAAACATGTTTGGTTGTGTCTACACGTGTGTATACACCGTGTGTGTGTTGGGGTGGGGGGAAGGGGGGGGGGGGGGGAAGCGGGGGGGAGGTGGGGGAAGGGGGGGGGGAGGGATGTGGGGGGGGGGCCCACGGGAGGAGGGGGAGGAGGGGTTAGGGAGGGAGGGGGGACGTGGTGGGAGGGGGGGAGGGTGGTGGGAGGGGGGGGGTGGTGGGTGGGGGGAAGGGGGGAGGGGGTGGGAAGGGGGGTAGGTGGTGCGGGAAGGGGGGGGGGAGGTGAAGGGGAGGTTGAAAGGGGGTGGAGGGGAGATGGAGGGGAGGTGAAGGGGGTGATTGAAGGGGGTGGAGGGGAGGGGGCATGGGTGGGAAGGGCGGGGGGGCCACCACCCTCCCAACGGGGGGCGAGGGGCGAACAGGGAGGGGTACGAAGGGGCGGGGGGGGAGGGCCAATGAGGGGGAAGGGGGGAGGGAAGGGCCGGCGAGGTCGGGGTGGGAGGAGGGCGGCGAAGCAGCAGGGCGGGGGGAAGGCGGGGGTGGGGGAGGGTGAGGAGGGGGGAAGGGGTGCCGGGGGACCCAGGGGTGGACCGGCGGGAGGGAAGGGCGGGGAGTCCCGGGAAGGAGGGGTAGAGGGGGGGGGGCCACAGGGGGGAGGCTTCACCCACTCTTGCAAGGGGGCGGAGGAGTGGTGTGGGGACACGGGGGGAGGGGGAGAGGAGCAGACATGAACTAGGGAGCAACCGGGGCGGGGGCAGGAGCGGGAGTAGCGTAATGCGGAGGAAGGAGGGGGGGAGGAAAAGGTGGGGGAGGAGGGGGGAAGGGCGGGACGGGGGGGGGGGAGGAGGGGAAGGTGGGTGGGAAGGGGGAGGGGAGGGTGGAGGGGAGGGAGGGGTGGGAAGGTGGGGGGGAGGGGTGTGAAGGGGGGAGGAGGGGGGGGGAGGAGGGGAGGTGGTAGGGGGAGGGGGAAGGGAAGGGTGGGAAGGGGGGGAGGTGGTGGGAAGGGGGGGAGGTGGTGGGAAGGGGGGAGGTGGTGGGGGAAGGGGGGGCAGGTGGTGCGGAAGGGGGGGAGGTGAAGGGGAGGTGAAGGGTGGGTGGAGGGAGGTGGAGGAAGGGGGGGGAAGTGAGAGGTGAAGGGGGGTGGAGTGGGGAGGTGAGGGTGCATGGAAGGGGGGTGGAGGGGAGGTTGAAGGGGGCGCGCTGCAGCCCCGGGGGGGGAGGGAGGTGAACGGGGGGGGGGGCCGCGGGGGGGGGGTGGAGGGGGGTGAAAGGGGGGGGGGGGAGGGGGGAGTGAAGGGGGGGGGTGGAGGGGAGGTTGAAGGGGGGGGGGGGGGTGGAGGGGAGGGGAATGGCGGGGGGGGTGGAGGGGAGGTGAAGGGGGGGAGGTGAAGAGGGGGGGGGTGGAGGGGAGGTGAAGGGGGGGTGGAGGGAGGTGGTGAGGGTGGGTGGGGGGAGGTGAAGGGGGGTGGAGGGAGGTTGAAGGGGGGTGGAGGGGAGGTGAAGGGGTGGGGGGTGGAGGGGAGGTGAAGGGGGGGGGGGGTGGAGGGGAGGGGGGTGAAGGGGGGGTGGAGGGGAGGTGAAGGGGGGGGGGGAGGGGAGGTTGAAGGGGAGGGGTGGAGGGGAGGTGAAGGGGGGGTGGAGGGTGGGGGAGTCCGTGAGGGGTGGGTGAGGGGGAGGTGACCAGGGGTGGGCTTTGTGGGGGAGGTGAAGGCCAGCTCACATTATTCTTAATAGTAGTGAGTGGATCTCTGGAATAAAGTTACGACTTATTTAGTGTGTATATATGAGGACCCAAGTCAGATCCTATAAAGTGCTGAGTGGGAGAGATGGAATGCTGGAGGAATCTGCCCATCTGGTAAACCCACGTATGGCCATTCTGTTTACCAAGTACTACTCGGGTTCATTTGTAGCACAAGAGAAGTACTGATCCTCACTGCCCAGTCTACCCCCTGAAGGTGTAAAAATCCTTAAATCCCAGTCCTGCTTTGCAATTAATTGTAGAAGATCCGAGCGGCAGCAGCAGCATTAAACCTGTTTTCCAGAGAAAATATTGAAGTTTAGGTCTAACATCCAGTCCATGCATTTACCATGAGACATTTCACACATTCCTGACCACCAACCATTTATTTACAAGCCACAAGGACACTAACACAACTAGTAACCAGACTAGCAACTTTCAAACTAACCAGATGAAAACCAGACCACCTAACCGTCCAACTAATTCTACAGTATCCAACAGCCAACATACATTACAACCCATCAACTACAGGTATTACATCATGCATATCACCACACGTGTGATCCTTCTTCTGTCTTCCGCTCTCCCACTTATTGGCCTCCCACCGCGCCTCTCCCTCCCCCTTAGTCTTTCTCTCTATTCCACTACTCAAACTTCAGGCGGACCCATGTTGGCTCTCCAGTCCTCAGTTCTCACCCTTTTTGTGTGGTGCCTCAGAGAAGCCAGTATTCCCGGGATAAGATGGACAGATGACCTCAAAAGGTTAAAAAGTCGGGGTTCAGACCATGCTGGCCGGCTCGGTCAGCATTGGAGGATGCGGTTTAAAACTGTTAGATAGTTAGACAGGACCGGCCAACCGTGAATCATAAGAGGAGAGGACGCGTCTTCTTGCCCTGGGGCTAGAATGGGAGGCTTCACATGGATAAAATGCACCTCCAACCCTGGACACAGTAAAACATATGATTATTCATGATCTTATTGAAAGCGGAGAAACACACAGATGCCACACATACAGCACAATAGTTTGCATTGCCAAGCAATGCACATACTGTCCTCTATCATTACATTGGGTATTAAAAAAAAAAAGTCTTATTATATCATTTTTGTGCAACTGTTTCCCGTATCCAAATGTACAAAATTAAACAGTTTGTCATCATGCGAAGAAGAAATACTGAACATGGAACAATTCGTCCCAGGAACATTTGGTACCTGCAGGATTAAACTTTGAGATATTTATAATACATAGTGAGAGCCCGGGCGTTGCCCGGGAGTTTGGTGTGTGGGGTGTGGCAATTGGGTGGGGAGTGGTCCACACGGCCCATGTGCGGTGGTAGTGCTGGGGCGGTTGTACTGATGGGGATTGATCGGTGGTGCTCGTGATTGGGGAGGGTTTGGTGTGAGGTGGGGGTGCGGATGTGGGGTGTGCCGATGGGGAGGTGCAAAGGTGGCGATGTGTGTGGGGTGCTGATGGGGGCTGAGAATGGCGGGAGCCGAGAAGAATGCGGAGTCTGGGGGGGATGGGATACCGTGGTGCTGAGGTGGTGGTGTGGGGATAGTGTGTGTGTGATACATGTTGTGGTATATTGTAGGTGTGAGTGTGTGTGTTGTAGTACAGTGCGTGTGGGTTTGTGTGGTGTGTATATGAAGTTGTGTGTATACAGTGGTGTGTATGTAACATGTGTGTATGTATACATTGTGTGTATGTATATATTGTGTGTAGTACCATGTTGTAAGGGTGTGTATACACGTGTGTATAAACATGTGTGTGTGGTGTATACAATGTGTGGTGTCTTAATGTGTGTGTAGACACATGTGGTGTATACATGTGTGTGTATGTATACATTGTGTGTATGTATATATTGTGTGTATACAACATGTTTGCGTGTGTATAGACGTTGTGTATACAATGTGGTGTATACACGTGTGGTGTGTATAAACAGTGTGTGTGTGTATAACACATGTGTGTGTATACATGTGTGTGTGTATACACATGTGTTGTATACAATGTGTGTATACATATGTGTGTGTGTATACACATGTGTGAGTATACATGTGTTGGAGTATACGTGTGGTGTGTATACAGTGGTGTGTGGTCTAAGGTGTGTGTGTATAACATTATGTGTCATGTATACCTGTGTGTGTTACGTGTGTGAGTGTAGTCCGTGTGTGTGTGACGTGTAAATGTGTGTGAGTATAGTGTGTGTGGGGAGGAGGGCGGATCGGTTGGTGGGAAGGGGGGGGGAGAGTGGAGGGGGGTGGTGGGAAGGGGGGGGGGGGTGGTGGGAAGGGGGGAGGAGGGGGAGGGGGTAGGGAGGAGGGGGAGGAAGTGGTGGGAAGGGGGGGGGAGGGTGGTGGGGAAGGGGGGGGGGCGGTGGTGGGAAGGGGGGCGAGGTGGTGGAAGGGGGGGTAGGTGGTGCGAAGGGGGGGGAGGGGAGGTGAAGGGGGGGACTAAAGGGGGTGAAGGGGGGGGTGAAGGGCGGGGGTGGAGGGAGAGGTGAAGGGGGAGGTGTGAAGGGGGGGGAGGGAAAGGGGAGGGGGGTGGGGTGGAGGGACGGATACAGGGGTGGGCGGAGGGGAGCGTGAAGGGGGGGGGCGAGGTGAGGGGGGGGGGGGTGATGGCGGGGGGGGGTGGAGGGGGAGGGATCGGGGGGCCGGTTGGAGGGAAGGTTAAGGGGGGGGGGTGGGGAGGGGTGAGGTGGGCAGGGAGGGGAGGGTGAGGGGAAGCGGGGTCGGAGGGGAGGTGAGGGGGGGTTGGAGGGGCAGGTGACGGGGGGGTGGAGGGAGGTAGGGGGGTGGGGAGAGGGGAGGTGAAGGGGGGTGAGGGGAGGATGAAGGGACTCTCAACTCAGCCGTCCGGCCCGCTCCCTAAGCCGTCCGGAAGATCCCCGTGGATCTGAGGGGGAGGCAGCTTGTTGTGGCCGCTACCCCCCTGTGTTCAACGGGCACCGCTCCTCCGCTGACTGTAGCAGGCTGCGGTGGGGGGCTGTTGAAAGGCGGAACACAGGGGGAGGAGGGGAGGAGGTGCGCGCGGGGTTGTGGGAGGGCTGATGTTCAGGGAGGAGAGCGGAGGCTACGGGACCGGTGGGTATTTGTGAGCCCCACCCCCGGGTATGTTATTATACATGCTGCCTAATGGACCACCCCCCCAATGGTGT
>WSYH01003774.1:0-61993 GCA_036426205.1 Ascaphus truei
ATATATATATATATGACAGAAAATATAGACAGCGCCCTTCACACACTACACCTAAATTGCTGCAGCCCTGACAGATGTGGCAAATATTGCACCAGGCAGATATGCCCAATAAACAATAGTGTGAAAATAACTAAATGTATTCTGGCAGGAAAAATTAAAAATGACTATTTAATAAAAACAAAAAAGCAAAAAGAAGTGTGCATAACATATAAAATAGAATAAAAAATGAAAAAAAAGCAATAAAAAAGATATATTGCCAATGATTGTAAGTAAAAATGACACTCCATTCGGTTAGTCCGAGAGGGCTGAAAATTGCCATGCAATCATGCCGGAGGGGTGACTGCACGGTGGCCAAATTCCAGCTCTCTACGCCCTATCAAACCGGAGATAGGAACATCAGTTTTAATCATTTTTTGAAGCCCAGCATAATTTTTCCGCAGTTGCAGCAGCCCTTTAAACTTTGCATAGGAGCACATGGGGGCTCTGTGGCGGTTGCCGGTACTCCTGGCAAATGGTGGCCCCACGGGCGGGAAAGGGGAACAAAAGGTCATAAACACTATAACACTGTTAACCCTTGCCCTCCCGACCTGATCCCTGTGTATGTGTTTGGTGCAACCACGTAATAGGGCGGAAACATATGAAACCGGGGGAACTACATATTGTGCTGAAGCAGGGGAATGCATACAGATTATCACACATAATTACATTAACCCCTTGTCTCTTGCACAATGGTAGGGGTTGCCAGCT
Organism: Ascaphus truei; assembly: GCA_036426205.1. Taxonomy (NCBI): domain Eukaryota; kingdom Metazoa; phylum Chordata; class Amphibia; order Anura; family Ascaphidae; genus Ascaphus; species Ascaphus truei. The sequence goes on from WSYH01003774.1 coordinate 748, forward strand.
GGGGTGTAACCCCTTTATTACCAGGCTAGCAACCCCATTGTTACAGTCGAATCTACAAAAAGGCTCTAGACCTTTGCCATGCCCATTTCACAAACAGGCATCATACTCACCAACACTCCATAATTTGACTAACATATTATAATTTTATGGAAACAATCAAAATAAAAAAATATTGTTAACAAAAAAAATGGTCTAGACCTTTGTACTGTATTTTTCACTTAGCGGAATATTCCAAAGGCATGCAGCCAGTCTAAATTATGTAGCACAATCATAAGAGAACTCTTCTTAATGTGAAATAGCAGAAACTAACATGCCATTATGTGAGCATGAATAAAGTTGACAGCTGGTACAGTAATTTTTTTACACTCTAAGTTTTACCTAGTCAAAAACTATTTAACAATGTGGCAGTATTGTTAAATGTGAAAGCCATATTAAATGAAGCATGCAGTTTAAAGACATACTATAATATGTGATATAATGACCACTTGGGAAGTTCACTCTAAAAGTTTTGATGTTTGAACCTTGAGCAATACAAATTAAAATATATCAATCTTGAAAACTACCAACAAAGATATGATTCAACACTTTATAGCTAAGTTGTGTTTGGCTTTGCACATTTTTGTTGGAATGTACTATTATTGTGGCTCAATATTACATATACTGTATTTTTAGTTCCCCCAAAATAACTGTGTCAACAACCAGGATCCTTGTGGCAGTGAAGTGGTTAACCAGACCAAAAATAAAGGTACTATGCCTGGCTGGTTACTGTCACGAGAAGGGCTAGCCCGGTAATAAAGGGGTTACACCCAGCTGGCCATCCCTACCATTGTGTGGGAGGTGAGGGGATAACAATAAAAATGGTTAAATGTATTTTTTATTCCCCTGCCTCAGTACAATGTGTATTCCACTTTAGTTGCAATGCATTTTCCTGATTACATGTGTTCTGATCCTACAGTGGCTACACCAAGCACATACACTGGGATCAGGTCGGGAAGGAAAGGGTTAACTGTGTTTGTATGTTTATAGCCCTTTGTTCCCCTTCCCACCTTTTCACCCACCATTTGCCGGCACTGTCCATAGGTCACCATTGGAGCTCCATAGAATCAATGGAGATTGCAAGGGTTTTGACCCTATATCTAGGAAGACCAGCAGATGGCGCCCGAGAGGATGACCGGAGCTTCCCCATTGAAATGAATGGCGTAATGCATTTCAATGGGAAATACCTCGAGTCCGATCTCCAAGAACTGAGTTGGATGCCTGCCAAACCGCAGTATCCGAAAGCAGCTACAATCTCAAAGAAAGGGCTTTGATCACTGAATTGCCGTGGGAACTCGGTCACGGTCAAGTTCAAACCTATTAAAATCCTATCTTTTGTTCTGGGGCAGCTAGCGGTCCAATTCTTTCTGCCCCTAGCTCATGGGAACCTCCTCACTCGACCCCAACCGGGTCCGACTGGTAATAGCCACGAGAAAGGGTCGCGCCCGCCACGAGGGACGCCGCCAGTGACCACAATGGCAGAAGAAAGCCGCTAGGTTTTAAAACGCGAAGTGTAAATGTGTATAAACGTGAAACCATTATCTCCGGTTCAGTGAGGGCTAGAGGACTGGGATTTGGCCACCCTGCAGTCATAGCTCTGGCATGATTGCATGACAATTTCCAGCCCTCTCCGATCAACCGAACGGAATATGGTTAACTGTCTAAAGTCTGGTTAGTGCCATTGACTCCAAAGGCGGAGAAATGCAATCTGTGTAACATGTGGTTTTAAACTCCAATATTGTTATCTCCGGTTCGGTGGGTCGCTGCGAGATGAAAATTGGCCACTATGGAGAGTCCCTTCAGGCATGAGGGCATGGCAATTTTTAGCCCGCTCGGCCCAACAGAACAGAATATTTTTATATATATAAATTGTTGTAGATGTACTGTCTTTTGTGCCTATGGTAAAGTCCGCGAAAGTAATTGGCCCATAAGGTATTTTAATGGCCAAAGGGCGACAGTGTGTCTACAGAAAGACCACTGATCAAAGGCTCATCCCCCAGATTGTGTATACAGGGTGGAGATAAAGCAGGACATGGCCATTCACATGAAGTGCCATAATTCACACCTCCCGTCCCAGATCCCCATTTGTCCAACATTGTGTGTCCACCTGTCTTTTAAGGAATAAAATCTCTTTATTATTTCACGGTCATATTCAATTCAACCCAGTTTATTTGGTGTATATTATAACCCTGTGCCTACCATGACAGTTACCCCTAAACCTTGTTGGGAATGAAGGGGTTTAATTATATGGTCACCACAATGCCATGTTTCCCCTATATATCATCTGTAATGTCCCCTGGCCCATATCGTGAAAAAGATGTGTAAGTTCTGCAGCTCAGGAACTAGCTGCGGTCCTACTAATGTATGATGTATGTGCAAAATGTGTTCTTAACATAAGGGGGAGCTCCTAGCGCTGTGCCAAGTGTTAATTGCATAAGTGTGCCTGCGGGTAGTTGCTGCATTGAAGCTCTGTATCACTTCCTAGACCGCACACCACTCAGGGAAAGCCTTAACCATAAACTCAAGTGGATAAGAGGCTTGCGGTCTAGCTGAAGTGTCTAAGCGCAACAATGTATGCTGCAGTCTTGTTATCCACTTAAAGTATATTGGTGAAGTGTGTCTGCGGTTACTGATCAGAGCCAGCAATGATACATTATATGCCGGCTGGAAAACCAGAACGATTATAGGTCAAACCGCAGCCCACATCACAGAGCCGATTCAATTAAGTAGCTAACTTGGGTTAGGAAGGAGCTAGCACTCTAATGTTTGGAATGCAGATAGTTGAGGATGTAACATACACATACATGTTGTTTTGTAAAACCCACACATACAGAGACCATATATAAAATAAAATGTGTTTCAGCTATGTTTTAAAATGCAGAGACAGGAAACCTTGCCTCTCAGCACAGCAATGAATCCATTACATTTCAATATGTTAAGGATAGATGAGCTGAGGGATTTTTCATCTCCGTATTTCAAAGGGCACCCTGCTGAGTTGGTGCCCCAGTGTCTAGATAAGTCCAGAGTTGAAAAGCCTCAGAGACCCTAGGTGTCAGTATGGCCGGAATATTGCAAAGTACCAGATAACGGTGCAATGTATGGGCTATCAACACTTGGTAGCCAAACCCCAGACTTGCTGTCACCAGGCAAGAGGTTAGGCCTGGTATGCTAAGCAGCTTAGGTGCCAAGTTAGCGCATGCTCTTAGCAAACCGGGAAGCATCTTCTGCCCGTCTTGTGAGCTACTAGCAAGTCTGGGATAGGTGGGAAAAGTTGTTCCCACGGGAGGATTGGCTGTGTAGGTTAAAGATAGGACCCTTAACCCTAAAAAAATGCCTGCAGCCCAGTCCTAGAGAGATTCATCTGAGATTCACCAAGATCCGTCCATGTTACCGCTCAGCGTTTCCTTGAGTGTGAGGGGATAACTACATCGTAACCAAGTTTCGTGCCCCTCTTCCAGAATTTATTTGAGCTAAGGATTCCCAAACGAATCCTGTAAGGACTTAACGAAAAAATTTCCTCCAGCGGAGTTACAGTGGTGGCAACTTGCGCAAAGGACTGTCGCACGGCTCAAATCACGCACCCACTCGCATGCATGCAGGGGTGCCCAGAGACTTTGTTTTCAAGTCAATCGTTCTGTGGACATTTTATTTTGATTCCCCATCCCAGTAAGTGTTTATTAAGTGTAATTGTGAAAAATTGTGTGTTTTTCTTAAAAGGAAATAAATTACAATTTATTTTGCCCGCCTTGTTGTGCTCAATCCAGATTCTCAGCATTAATGTGTTGATAAAATTTTGTCTCCCGTGACAATCCTTACAGGATAAATATCCATATTTACAAAGTGTTTTATTCCACACGATAAATTCCAGTGCCAGAAGATACCTACCTGTCTTTCTAACTATCGACCTGTCTCCCTCCTGCCTTTTGCCTCTAAACTCCTTGAACACCTTGTATTCTCTCCCCTGCTCCATTTTCTCACCACCTATTCTCTCCTAGACTCTTTACAATCTAGCTTCTGCACTGCTCATTCTACTGTAACAGCCCTCACTAAAATAAGTAATGACCTCCATGCTGCCAAAGACAGAGATCATTATACTCTGCTCATATTAGTCGACCTCTCTGCAGCATTTGTTACCGTGGACCACCCTCTTCTCCTTCACATTCTCCATTCTCGTGGTATTCATAACAAAGCTCTATCCTGTATATCCTCTTACCTCTCCCATCGTAATTTCTGTGTCTCTTCTGCTAACACCGCCTCTTCTATCGATCTCTCTTTGGGGGTACCCCAGGGCTCTGTCTTTGAACCTCTCCTTTTTTCTCTGTGCAAAGTCTCTCCAGGGGACCTAATCATATATCTTGGGTTCAAATATCACCTCTATGCTGATGACATACAAATATACTTTTCAACCTCTGACCTTACGCCTGCTGTTTTGACCAAAGTTTATGAATGTCTCTCTGCGATATCATCCTGGATGGCCCTCTGCCAACTTAAATTCAACATTTCAAAAACAGACTGTAGCGAAAATAGGGTTAATCAGCGCATTAATAAAGGCAGTATGCTCGGCTGGTTAACCCTACTTCGTATTGGGGATGAAGAGGTTAATTTTATATGCACTACACATGTATCATTTTTCCCTCTGTACCTTATGGTCCCCGTTTTTCAGGATTGCCTGTGCTTGCAGTACTGTATTTCATTGTATACCTGTCGTACTGGTTTTTAGGCACAAGATGGCGCTGCAAGAGCCGAGCCACCAGTTAGTTGGATAAGCGTGACATGGTCTCTTTGTTCCATTGAGTAACATAGGTATCCATTACTGAGGCTTGAACTTTCAACCGCGAGGTCAATTGAATCAAAGGGTTGCGGTTTCAGACTGAAGTGGTTACCGGATACAATGTATCCAGTCCCGGTTAAGAGCATAAATTGAAAGGCAGCAGGCAATTGCCATGGGAAATCGGCTCACCGCAAGTCAATTGACGTGGGAAGCCCATAGCCCAGCATTGCCGGTTCCAAGAGAAGCCCCTAACTCGGGAATGGAATGGGATAGCACTCTGATTTTTGGTATGCAGCCCCAGAGTGATACCCCAAGCACACACATATTAAAAATATAACTTTGGGATAAGTAGAACACATATTTTTAATAAAGTGCCTTTCTGGCTGTAGTTTTAAATGTACAGGCAGAATACAATTTTTTCTACTTGCCTTTGTAATGCATCCAGTGACCAAATGTTTTACAAACATGAGCTGGGGGAACTTTCATCTGCAACCTTCAGAGACCCCCTTTTGTGGTAGTGCCTATGGGTCTAGAGAAGAGTTGTGGATGAAAGCCCTCAGCGCCGCAAGGTGTGAATTAGCCGAGATGCTCGCTGAATGGTAGATCCTGTTAGTCATCTAGGCTAGTTCACACTTTGAGTCCAACTCCTAGCCTGGGAGACGCATAGAAAAAGGGGAGTATCCATATGGTAGGCAGCCAAAGTGTCAGGTTGGCACAGGCGCTGTACCAACCGGAAATCCCTGTAGTGCTAACTCTGCAAATTGTGGGCAAGTTGGAGATTGGTGGGTTGGAGGTTCCCACGAAGGGGATTGGGCAGGTATGTTGTAGATATGATATCAGACGCTATATACATGCCTTCTGAGCTATCCCCATTGTCTTTCTTTTACCATGTAATCAAATAGCACTAATAGCGGATAAGAGCAGCAGCAACGACCCCGGAACGCAAAGAGTTAATTACATCGGAACCAAGGACCTGACTCTGCTTCAGGAATTCGTTAGTGCTGGGGGTTGTCAAACGAACCCCAACAGACCAGAACGAATTTTGCATTATTCACGAACATATTGGGCTGGCAACTTGCGCCCCTTTCAAAAGGACTGCATTTTAAAAGACATTATTCTGGTGACTTGTTTCGTCTCTGGACATTTTATCCCGTTCTCTCCCTAAGTAAGTGTTTGTCAAGTGTATTCTAAGGTTGTTGTGTGTCTGTCTATTAAGGAAATAAATGTCAGTTTATTTTGCTCAACTAGTGTGCTCAATCGAGATCCCCAAAATATAAAAAAATTGTTGATAAGTTCAGTCCATTGTGACACAGAGCTCCTCATATTTCATCCCAAACCTGGCCCCACTACCTCCTTTCATATTACTGTTGGAAGTTCTATCTTACACCTAGTTGCGCAAGCACGCTGCCTAGGTGTCACACTCGACTCCCCTCTCACATTCTACTCTCACATTCAAAACGTATCTAAAACCTGTAGATTTTTTCTCCGCAATATTACAAATATATGCCATTTTCTCTATTGCTTGACTGCTAAAACTCTAACACAGGCCCTCATTCTCTCCCATCTCTATTACTGTAACCTCCTGCTGTCCGGCCTTCCTGCCTCTCACTGATCCCCCCTACAATCTATCCTAAACGCTGCTGCCAGAATCACTCAACTCTTTCCTAAATCTGTCTCAGCGTCTCCCCTGCTGAAATTACTCTCCTGGCTTCCTATCAAATCCCACTTCTCACACTCATTTCTCATTCACACTGTTAAAGTTTTACACTCTTCATCCCCTCTTTACATCTCAGCCCTAATTTCTCGCTATTCACCATCCTGACTTGTGTCCACTCAAAGATGTATTTCCTCTACTCCCTTTGTATCTAAAGCCCTCTACCACCTTAAACCTTTCTCACTGACTGCCCCATAGCTCTGGAATGCCCTTTCACTTTCCCCGCCCATTTTCCTATCTTCTGCAAAACCTCATGTGATGGTGAGGGGGTAACAAGGCTCACTAATAAAGGTCAAGCCCTCTTGGTTGCCCCTGATCCATGTTTAAGGGTCCTAGAGTGTCCGCTCTTTGGCCTGACTGTTGCATATGTACTGCCATGCATTGTATGTAAAATATGCAACAATAAAGATGGGTCTTTTGCCTTTCCAGGAGTGCTAACCAGTGGAGTTTCTCATGCTATGAGTTTCAGGGTGGACTTTGCGGTAAAAGTGTTGTCGGTTTGTGTCTAGCTAACCAGGAACCAGAGTTGCTGGCCACCCCAAATATTTATCCTGGGCACATGTAGACAATGACATCCGGACAATGTCCTCCCTGGAAAGCAGTTGCGCGGCTCACTGCCAGGATTCCTTGCTTCAGCACAGACCAGAAAGTTTAAAGGGGCATAGGGATACGCGTATCCCCGGTATAGTCAGGGGTTCCCTAGTTTAGTGGGAGTCCCCCTCAGTATATGCCCAGAACCCTGGACCCAGTATAGGGGTTCGGAGTGTCTCCAACCATCCATAAGGTTGTGAGAGTGAAATTATTTACAAGTCCAGCTTCGGTACATTAGAAGCAACTCTGAAATGTAACGTAAGCATTATTTGAAGCAACTATTTTGCAAACTTCTTAAAGGAAGGTCTAGGAGCTCTGAAAATGAATGTGCACGTCTTTTCAGAAGATCCTAGGAGATGAGGGACTTAGAAGAATGTTGTGATATTTTTATTAACATGGTGTATCAAGGTATATACTGTATGTTTTATGCACTGTATATGAGCTGGGATATTTCCAAGTCCCTGGGTTCGAGAGACCAGATTGCCACCAGGCTTGGTGTCACTGAGTCTGTTCGGGTCCCGAATTTGAAAGTCTCAGAGATGCCAAGGTGTTAGGGCGGGCGTAGTACCGGAGTTATGATTGAGTACCCACGTCATGGCATGAATAAGGGCTATCCGGTGACCATTTGCCCGTTCCCAGACTCTGAGGAGCCTGGCCCAGCAGAGGGTTCAATATGCTAAGTGGAAGAGGTGCCCCATTGCAGATTTGAAATCCTTGCCCACCCAGTTTCAGGGTACCGTCAAATCGCTGAGGGGAAATATTCAAACGTTCGAATTGGTTGAGGTATTCTGTGAATTGGACGGAAATCCTATAAGAAACCTAGCAGCCAATCAGCTAAGGAGATTCTATGTGCCCAGCCATCAGTGGCATATACAAAATCACCAAAAGATGCTCTGTGAGGTATAGCAGCGACCCGGCTTTAAGGATTTTGAGCTGAAATATTTTGTAAGTCCTGACTTTTTGCGGCCAATTTCTAAAAATTGAACATAGCGGTCGCGACTGGAACTAAATGCCGATTTGAGTTCCAGGAGGTTTCAGAATTACTCGCGGTCAAATTATTTCAACGCTCCGGAGCTTATTCAGCAGTGGAGTGTGGAACTTCATGCCGATTTGAGTTCCAGGACATTTCAGGACAAGTCCCGGTCAACTGCAAACTTTGTTTTAAGGACTCTAAAGGGTTAGGAAAGTCTATTTTTTATCCCCAGATCCCCAGCAAGTGTTTTTTCTTCTGCATAATTGTAATCCATTGTGTATATGTCTGTTTCAAAGTAATAAATTGCAATTTGTTTACTTCTTGGATTTGCTCAGTGATATAATCCCAGTATAAAGGTGTAAGTACCTGGTCTCCCGTGACAGGCTATAGTATTTACTTGTGGTAGCGGTGGGATCATTGAGCCTATGTTTTAAATCCTGCCGGGTCAAGATTGCGAGCTCCCCAAACCAGTAGTAACATACACACAAATCAGAGAAAGCACAGGTTCTCATTGTCACTTAGTTTTGCGCCATCTGGTGAACATGGGCAAGCGGTCCGATCGGTACAGGTTATGGGACCGAGCCAAAATTGTTGCCCGATGTGAGAGCTACGGATTACCGATGGATGGTCAGTCAAAGACTTTGCTTGAGGAGGACTTAGAATCTCATGAATCAAGTATTGCTTCACCAGAGGCTGCAGTTGCAGTGGTCACAAGGCAACCTGGGGTGCAGGAGGTAATTCCAGCCCTGGTGATGGAGGAAGGACATTTGGAGGGAGTGGGCATCCACATGCATATTGTTGGGGGACTGGTTCTAGGGAGTGCAGTCATGGTAGCCCATTGGCTAGTAGACTTTCCACACCTGGAATCACCGCACTCCTTGCCTTATGGAAAGAGGGTGCTACCCTGAATGAAAGGGTTTATCTGCTTGCAGCCGCACAAAGGACAGCCACCCTGCACTCTCACCTTGTTAATAGGGAGCAAGCCCCCCCCCCCCCGAGTGGACCACTACAGGTTCGGCAATTTCATTGATGGCATGGAGAAGATTGACACATTTCTAAAAAAAAATTGAGACCCAATGTCACCAGTACAGGGTGCTGTCACGATGCACATCAACTTTACCAACACATTTATATTTCTAGGTACTCGATTGAACAGAACAAGTTGCAAAATAAATTGTGATTTATTTCCTTAATAGACAAACAGACGACATCTGCAGAATACACTTAAAACAACACTTACTGGGATAAGGGAACAAAATAAATTGTCCTTTGCTGGCAAGCGCAAGAAATGCAGTCTTGATTTAAAGGTCATGTGGCCAGATCGCAAGTTGCCGATCTAATATCTCAGCCACCTCAAAGTATTTAGTGGAACTTCGTTAGAATTCGTTCAGCATCACCAGGGCTAACGAATTCCGAAGTTTGGGGCAAATCCTTGGTTACGTTGTTATTAACCCCTTCTCTCCGGGACTGGTAGCCGCAGTGCTGGAACAAAGTCTTGCATCTTTACATCATGGATCAGAAAATCACGAATCACACTCATGATCAGGAATCGCCCTGAGGATACCTCGGGAGCCACAGTTATAACCTGGCCAAGGCTATCTCTAACATGTGGATCCAATCCCCTTGTGGGAACAATTTAACCCACCAATAGCCGTGTTGCCCAGAGTTCTTAAGACCGGGCAAAAAGGCTTTCTGGTGTGCAAAGCGCATGGGAAAGGTTGACACCCATGCCATTTAGCATACCTGGTATACACCCATACCTTGGCGCCACTGAGTCTGATTTTTGACCCAGAGGTGTCAATAGCCCAGCATCTGTTATACATCAGAATGCCGGACCTGTATACATTATGGGTCTCTGGGTCTTTTCATCTCTGACACTTCTTTAGACTGAGGGGCACTAAATCAGCGTGACCCCATTGAAGTGCAGGCATGAAAATACCCCCAGATCATTCACCATCTCACAACTGTATGTCCGAGTAATTCCTTCCCAGGCTTACAGAATACATCCTGCCTTTCATTTAAAATCAGTATATAGGTAGAAAGGTGCCCTACTGAATGCACTCATAGGGGTCCATGCAGTAAGCAGCGAAAAAACCATTCGCCAGTTTTGGAACTAGCCATGTTTTTGGCGTGTTAAACTCGCTGTATGCTGTAAGGGCCGAATCCCTGGTGAATAAATGCGCCACCACCATTTGATAAAATGTCGAGAAACCGGTGGCAAGACGGCTGCCTGGCGAGAAGCTGCCGAGAAGGCGTCCCCTGCCGAGATATGTCTGCAGCAGAGAGAGATCCACCGCTCTCTCTGCGCAAAGTTCGGCATATTAAAAACTATTTTATAAACCATTTTTATTCATAGTGTACATGTGCAGGGGGTCTCTGGAGCTGAACCGCATTGGTTTCAGGTCCGGGGACCCCCTGCTTTCCGAGATACAAGCCCCTTTATGAGGTGCCGGTATCCCTCTGCATTTAAAGGTCTGATCATGTGACCGCGGAATGTAAACAAAGCAGAGGGATACCGGTAGCCCTTAAAGGGGCCTGTATCTCGGGAAGCAGGGGGTCCCCGGACCTAAAACCAAAGCGGTTCAGCTCCGGAGACCCTCTGCACATCTACACTATGAATAAAACAAACATATCAATACACAATCATTCCTTACCTTTGCGGCTATCTGCTATGGTAACGAAGCAGCATGAATATATTTTTAATAATACTGCACAGTGAGCAGGGGTCCCCTGAGCTGAACCGCATTGCTTTGTGGACCAGGGACCCACTGCTTCCCGAGTTACAGTTCCTGGAATGTGTGATCGGGTGGGCAGTGTCTCCGCCATGTTTATAGCCTCCCATACGCTACGTTCCCGCAATAAAGATGGTGTCGACACTGTAACCGATGCCCCAAACCGGGGCCTGTAACTCGGGAAGCAGGGGGTCTCTGAGCCATAAATCAATGCGGTTCAGCTCAGGGGACCCCCTGCTCCCGCACAATATTATTAAAATACATTAATGCTGCTTCATTACCATAGCGGATAGCTGATAAGGCAATGAAGTGGTTAATGCATAATAGCATGTTTATTGGGGACAATTGCCCCCAATAAACATTGCAATACACAACATACAATACAGTAATGGGCAAAATGACTATTATCCACAAATGGATAATAGTGCAGTGGTCCATTTAAAATACATAAAGAACAATAAATACATTAAATACATATTGCACTCACCCTTGTCCGGCTGCCACGATGAAGGCCATGCTCATTTTCATCATGTTTATGCCCCATCCGCTTCTGCAAAACAGACACAAGAATAAAAACATCCAATGTAATGTCCCCTAACCCCTTAATCACCATAGCGGTTATTAACCAGTTATTAACCGCTACAGTCATTAAAGGGGTTAACCCACCCTCACCCACCACCCTCACCCTCCCACACTAACCCGCCACCCCATGAGGCCTAACCACCCTCACCCACTACCCACAAGGGAGGCCTACCCACATACCCTTGGTGCCAATACACCCTCCCCCCACCCCCAGTACCCACAATAAAAATAATACACAGCCCCACATTAAACATAATTCTATTTATTAAATACATTACCCACCCCCTGTGCCCCCCCCCCATAAGGCCATGGCGCTTGGCGGGACCCACCAACAGGCCTCCAGAACCTGTGTGAAACAAGTTGCTGGTACCCTGTAGGTCTGTCAGGTGACCCGCCAGCCCGCCGGGGACTCGCGTGGGGCTGGGGAACTCACGAGTGCTCACTATGGGTCCGCGGTGCCCCCACAGATGTGGGACCACCGGTTCATCCCCGCACCTATGGGTCCACGGAGCCCCCACGGATGTGGGACCACCGGTTCTTCCACGCAGACTACGGGTCCACGGTGCCCCCACAGATGTGGGACCACCAGCCTGATACCAGTGAGATACCCGAGGAGACCGCAGGTGGTCTCCAGAGGTTTCACGCAGAACCAAGGAACAAACCCTGAATGTAAAAAAAATAAACCTGGCCTATACATTCAATACATACATCTCCCCCCCAACCCCAACACCTACAGTACAATAATGTGCAAAATAACTATTATCCAGATAGGGATAATAGATTATTTTCCCATTATTAAACACATTAAGAAGCATATTAAAATAAATAAAGTACTACTGACCTCATCAATAAGAAGCCCCCGTCGCCAGCAACATCCTTGTCTTTCGTTGCCCACAAAATACATAGCCAATACATTGCAATTACATTCAGATATCAATTAACCCCTTAAACACCTTATCGGATAATAACCGCAAAGGTAATTAAGGAGTTAAGCCACACTGGCCCGATACCCACCCTTCACCCATTCATTTGTACAGTGGCTTCATAATGCAACTATATATATATATATATATATATATATACATATACCGGAGGATGCAGTCAATTAAGGTGATTAATGTGTAGGTATAAATGTGTGTTTTTTATTATTGGGGTATACTCTTTGACAAAGGGCTTTGCCCGAAACGCGTTAGAGTGGGTGGTTGGTGTTTGTTCTATGGTGTCTCCCCCCTATTTTGATCATTAAAGGAGGTTTTTAACCTATGGTATGCTGGTTCCTGCTGTTTTGTCTCTGGGTTGTGCTTCACTTTCCTCCCTAGAGGGTTTTTTGTCCTGATCTTCAATCAAGATGGACGCACGCCTACATGGATTCTCTGCTCCTTATACCTGCATCTCAACAGTGAGTGGACTCTGAAACTATACTTATTGCAATACCCTTATTGTTCTGTGACTTTATCTGAGTGTGGTTGGGGAAAAGGGGATCCTTAGCCTTTGGTTTTGTGTCCCCCCATTACTCTATAAATCCCACTCTAAGATTTAAGCCAGATTGGCAGTCACGTGCTTATGAACTTTAAATGGGATGACAATATTGTCAAGTGCTCTGAAGGAGTTGTACACAAGTTTTGAAATTATGAATCCGATGTTCCTAATGTTATGAGATTTGCTATATCTCTGGATTTTCTCTGTTGCACCAATATTGGACTCCCTGTCCTGTTTTTCTTGTATTGTTGATACATTGGTTGCACGAATAACCCCAGATAAATTAATGAAGATTTCTAAGGACATTTTTTTGCATAACCAGCCATGGTGTTTTAAAATTAAAGTAGCTTTTGCTTTAAATATATTGATAATTTTCAATCAAGGGGGGATACCACCATGGAATCTGACTTAGAGACTCCTGAAGAAACCCAGTCTAAAAAAAGACACTATGCACATAAATATGCAAATAATGAATTAAGACGCAAAAAAGCAGCACAGGTTTTTAAGGGAGCAGATTTTATCCCGACCGATGACTATACAGACTTACCTATATTTTTCACACGCTTAGAGAAAACTTTATCCCTGGATACAAGATTGGGATGGGACATTATATCTCTAGAAAACTATATTTTAGCTAAAAGAATTCCTCGAGGACTTAGGATTAAGAAAATGCCATCCTTTGGCTTTCAAACCAAAGAGTTTCAGGATAACTGGATTAAAATCCTCGATGACTGTTCTTTTAGACTAATGGAACTTATTGTACAGTTAAAAGTTCAAGTAAAAGAGTCCCTACAGAGTACAATCAAGAATCTAGAATCCAATCTGGATAAACTCAAGGATGAGGAAGGTTTCTCTGACATGGATAAGAAAATGACGAAGAATGTTAATGACTTAGAGAAGGACTTGATACTTAAAAAGCAGACAAAATTCAATAGAGATCGAAGTGACTACGAGAAAAATCAGATATATGTCTGGCAGAGGCCAACTATGCCAAAAAATTATTTTAGACAGAATCAATCTTCAAATAAAGGCCAATCAAGCAATAATAAAAAAGGTGGGCAGTTTAATAAACATGGTCCATCCAAGTCTTATTTTGAAGAGTAGACACCAAGAGATCTCTAGCATTTCTGACATATCAGACAGTGATGGTAGATACCAAACCGTTTCATTCTCTAGGAGAGAGTAGAGTGATAAAGGAGAGTAATCAGGAGAAGAGATGTTTAGGTTAAAGGAACAGCAGCGACAAAAGAAAAGTTATACATATTCTTCCACTTATAAAGATGATTATACGCCAAAAAACGGGGGGAAAGGACTAGACGATCGAAGAAGAAACGGCACCCCTTCCCTTGTCCCTAGTGATAATTTCGAATTGTTTGAGACCATCATAGACCTGCAAAGGTTTATGAGAAAAGTATCACTAAAAAAAATATTTTGTAATAAATCTGATGCGCCTTTACCTTTGACCGATACCACTGTTTTGAGAGATACTTCTATGTGTGATACTAATACTCCTATGAGTTCTTTATCCTTTTCAGAACAAGCTGCTGTACAAGATCTTGAGGATCTACTACAGGAGCAGGTGTCACAGACCCCCGATGACCCTGGTGATGTAGATCCCTCTCTATTTTTGGTGGGTACACAACATTCACTCTTTAAGAATAAATCTATATTCTACCCCACCTATAATAAAGGGCCTTATCTTCAAAGCTTTGAGAAGCTAGTAGAGAGGGATCTACAATTTCTGGCAAGGGGTTACACCTGTTCATCTAGGGGTTTTAATAATCTATCTAAGAAAGAACTAGTTGAACTAGAGAATCTGAAGAGGAACAAAGAATTAATTATCATAAAAGCCGACAAAGGCGGTGCTATAGTCATTCAGCATGTTGATAATTATATTTTGGAAGCCACGCACCAATTAAGTGATCAGACTTCCTATCGGAAACTTGGATCAAACCCAACTAAAAATTTTCTTGCAGAATATTTGACTCTTATTGACCTGGGAAAGGAATTGCGAGTGTTAAAATCACAATGAATTCTCCTTTCTAAATGTTTCACATCCCATTGTACCTATTTTTCACCATCTCCCAAAGATCCATAAATCCCTGATTAATCCTCCAGGTAGACCGATCATCTCCAGTATTGGATCTTTGGGAGATGGTCTATCTAGGTACGTGGATTCTTTTTACAGCCACTTGTGCACCAACTCCCTTCATATCTTAGGGATTCAATTGATCTTATCAACACTCTTTCCACTTTCACTTGGTGTGCACAGTATATTTGGGTCACTTTAGATGTCACATCATTATACACTAGTATTAGTCACGCACAAGGTATTCAGGCTACCCAATTTTTTCTTGATAAATCATCACTTTCTCAAGCACAAACTACTTTTATTATGGAGGCTATTACATTTTTATTACATCACAATTATTTTCTTTTCAACACCACTTACTTTCTTCAAACACGCGGCACAGCGATGGGGACATATTTTGCCCCTTCCTATGCAAATCTCTTTATGGGCTCTTGGGAGACTTTATATATTTTTGGGGACAACAATCCATATCGTACAAATATAATATTCTACCGTCGCTACATCGACGATTTGATTCTGATTTGGAGAGGTAGCAATGTAGAATTGGTTTTGTTCATTGACTACCTTAATAAAAATATATACAATCTTAAATTCACTTTTGAATCAAACAGACATCGTATTAACTACCTAGATGTCTGTTTTTATGTCGATATGGATGGTAATGTTCAAACTGACCTCTATTGTAAGATTAACTCTCGCAATTCCTTTCTCCAGGCTAGGAGTGCACATCCAATTGCATTAATCAAGGGAATACCTAAGGCACAATTTTTATGCTTACGAAGGATCTGTTCGACAGAACAAGCCTTTATTGATAGATCTGAGGAACTTTGAACCAGATTTCTATCAAGGGGCTATAGTAGATCCAATATAGACTCTGCCTATATTAATGCATTAAAAATGGATCGAAATATTCTATTAAAACCTAATGTGAAGTCCAAAGATGGGTTTACCAAAGACTCTACACCACTATTTATATCTACATTTAGTAAACAGTCAAGCCAAATTCGCAACATCATTAATAGACATTGGAATGTATTAAACCTTGATGATCAACTTAAGACGTATGTCAATACACCACCAAAATTCGTCTTTAGAAGGGCTAAGACCCTTGGACATCATTTGTCACCAAGCTTACTACAGACCAATGCTAAGATTAATGTTAGCTTAAAGATTAAAGGCTTTGTGAAGTGTGGAAATTGTAAGATGTGTAGGTATGTGTAACAGGGGACTTATCCCTGTTCAGTAATGTGCCTTTAATCCAGCAGTGTGGTGGTTAACCTCTGGTAGTTAATTACTAAACACCACCTGCCTGATTGAGATTGTTTACAAAAACCTGTCTGTTCAGACATGAAGTGACTCTCTCCTTAGCTCTGACTGAGAGCTGACCTTTGGAGCTGACCGGTCTTGAGCTCTGCGCAGCAGAGCTGATTTTCAAGACACAGGGAAAACTACTGCACCTGAAGCTGAACCAGGAAGTGAGAAGATTTGCCCTCCAAGAAACAGATAAGACTTTTATTCTTAAGAGACTGCTTATATCTGCTTATTTTCATGCTATGTGTTTGGGGTTGGGAGAAATGCTTAACGAATGGAGATGTGAACTAATTGCATAGGATTTCACTAGAAATACTCCCAAGTGAATAGAAGCTTTGTCCCCCCCCCTGTGTTTGGATGAATTTTCTGATGAAAAGGCACAATAAAGCCTTATTATAATTTCACATTATAAACGACTCCAAGTGTGTACCTCTGTGAACGTCCGTCCACAGTATGCATTACCAATAAAAAGTTTGAGAAATGTCTACACTCGAGAGAATCTGAGGATCCAATCATTGATTACATGTAATTTTATTTATGTGATATACATGTTGAAATTTGGCTGTGGCAGCAAATACATAGGGAGGACGATACGTTCTCTCAAACAGAGGATATCGGAACATCTGACATCTGCGTGTCCCTCTGGCAGTATTGATAATTTTTCTTTTTCTGCCTTAGAGTTTATCAAGGTACCTGTCAGAGGTGGTAATAGGGAAAACATTCTAAATCGCAGAGAGATGTTCTGGATACATTCTTTAGGATCTATGGCTCCACGAGGAATGAACACCGACTGGGAATTGAAGCATTTTCTATCCCAGTGAATAGAGTGTTCATTCCTCGCCGAGTGCATTACTATTATGCAAGCTTTTACATGTTTCTGATTGCTTCTATTTACGGTTTTCCTAATGAATTGTTACTGTCTGCATAGTGTCAACCCCTTTTTTCTAGGTCATAAAGATATCATGTATTGAATATGATGGTATTTATTGATAGCATTATATGATCATTGATGGTCAATACATATATATAATGTAAGTCTAGCATTGTACGTATAATAATCGGTCTTTTAGTCAGGCATATGGAGAGGTTCCTTTTGACCAGCAAGATTGTTGGTAATAAGTAATTTTTCAATCAAACTGTGTATTTATATATACCTCTCTGCCAACCACTTTATTATCCCATGTCGCTTTCAATTTTTGAAGTGATAAGGTTTTAATGGCATACATTTACAATTATTTAGCAATATGTCTGTATGTATATCCTCTCCTTTTGGTTTCATCTTTTTTACATTTAATTTCTTGTTTGTGTTTTTTTATTATTTTTCATAGATGGATCGGTATGTCTTTATAATATAGACATTTATTGTTATGAATTCAATGGTAATGAGGATTTGCTGTAGTATGTATGTTTTAGTTTGTGTGTGCTGATATGCCTCCCTATCTAGATGGCGCTGTGGGGACTCTCCTCCTCTCTAGGAGGTACCAGTGAGTCTTGGTGCCTCTTGGGACTTGGGTCTGTTCTCAGCGACGGAATATCCTGCCATGGATACACTGGACACACATTCAGCTATGTGTGTTGTTGTATACTCCAGGCTGGGTGGCGCTGTGGGGGCTTTCCCCGTCTCTTTGAGGCACCATTGAGTCTGGGTTTGTCCTGGGACCTGGGATTGATCTCCGTGACATCACTTCCGGTTGCTGATGCACGTTAGACACTTTTTAATCTTTGCTCCTGCATTGACATGTCCTCCGTGGTAGATGGCGCTATACACTCTCGTTGGTTAGTCCAATTGGGCTTTGGCTAGTGAGGGAGTCTCGCGATATGCTCGGCGAGAATCGCTGACGTCATCATATACCGGAGGATGCAGTCAATTAAGGTGATTAATGTGTAGGTATAAATGTGTGTTTTTTATTATTGGGGTATACTCTTTGACAAAGGGCTTTGCCCGAAACGCGTTAGAGTGGGTGGTTGGTGTTTGTTCTATGGTGTCTCCCCCCTATTTTGATCATTAAAGGAGGTTTTTAACCTATGGTATGCTGGTTCCTGCTGTTTTGTCTCTGGGTTGTGCTTCACTTTCCTCCCTAGAGGGTTTTTTGTCCTGATCTTCAATCAAGATGGACGCACGCCTACATGGATTCTCTGCTCCTTATACCTGCATCTCAACAGTGAGTGGACTCTGAAACTATACTTATTGCAATACCCTTATTGTTCTGTGACTTTATCTGAGTGTGGTTGGGGAAAAGGGGATCCTTAGCCTTTGGTTTTGTGTCCCCCCATTACTCTATAAATCCCACTCTAAGATTTAAGCCAGATTGGCAGTCACGTGCTTATGAACTTTAAATGGGATGACAATATTGTCAAGTGCTCTGAAGGAGTTGTACACAAGTTTTGAAATTATGAATCCGATGTTCCTAATGTTATGAGATTTGCTATATCTCTGGATTTTCTCTGTTGCACCAATATTGGACTCCCTGTCCTGTTTTTCTTGTATTGTTGATACATTGGTTGCACGAATAACCCCAGATAAATTAATGAAGATTTCTAAGGACATTTTTTTGCATAACCAGCCATGGTGTTTTAAAATTAAAGTAGCTTTTGCTTTAAATATATTGATAATTTTCAATCAAGGGGGGATACCACCATGGAATCTGACTTAGAGACTCCTGAAGAAACCCAGTCTAAAAAAAGACACTATGCACATAAATATGCAAATAATGAATTAAGACGCAAAAAAGCAGCACAGGTTTTTAAGGGAGCAGATTTTATCCCGACCGATGACTATACAGACTTACCTATATTTTTCACACGCTTAGAGAAAACTTTATCCCTGGATACAAGATTGGGATGGGACATTATATCTCTAGAAAACTATATTTTAGCTAAAAGAATTCCTCGAGGACTTAGGATTAAGAAAATGCCATCCTTTGGCTTTCAAACCAAAGAGTTTCAGGATAACTGGATTAAAATCCTCGATGACTGTTCTTTTAGACTAATGGAACTTATTGTACAGTTAAAAGTTCAAGTAAAAGAGTCCCTACAGAGTACAATCAAGAATCTAGAATCCAATCTGGATAAACTCAAGGATGAGGAAGGTTTCTCTGACATGGATAAGAAAATGACGAAGAATGTTAATGACTTAGAGAAGGACTTGATACTTAAAAAGCAGACAAAATTCAATAGAGATCGAAGTGACTACGAGAAAAATCAGATATATGTCTGGCAGAGGCCAACTATGCCAAAAAATTATTTTAGACAGAATCAATCTTCAAATAAAGGCCAATCAAGCAATAATAAAAAAGGTGGGCAGTTTAATAAACATGGTCCATCCAAGTCTTATTTTGAAGAGTAGACACCAAGAGATCTCTAGCATTTCTGACATATCAGACAGTGATGGTAGATACCAAACCGTTTCATTCTCTAGGAGAGAGTAGAGTGATAAAGGAGAGTAATCAGGAGAAGAGATGTTTAGGTTAAAGGAACAGCAGCGACAAAAGAAAAGTTATACATATTCTTCCACTTATAAAGATGATTATACGCCAAAAAACGGGGGGAAAGGACTAGACGATCGAAGAAGAAACGGCACCCCTTCCCTTGTCCCTAGTGATAATTTCGAATTGTTTGAGACCATCATAGACCTGCAAAGGTTTATGAGAAAAGTATCACTAAAAAAAATATTTTGTAATAAATCTGATGCGCCTTTACCTTTGACCGATACCACTGTTTTGAGAGATACTTCTATGTGTGATACTAATACTCCTATGAGTTCTTTATCCTTTTCAGAACAAGCTGCTGTACAAGATCTTGAGGATCTACTACAGGAGCAGGTGTCACAGACCCCCGATGACCCTGGTGATGTAGATCCCTCTCTATTTTTGGTGGGTACACAACATTCACTCTTTAAGAATAAATCTATATTCTACCCCACCTATAATAAAGGGCCTTATCTTCAAAGCTTTGAGAAGCTAGTAGAGAGGGATCTACAATTTCTGGCAAGGGGTTACACCTGTTCATCTAGGGGTTTTAATAATCTATCTAAGAAAGAACTAGTTGAACTAGAGAATCTGAAGAGGAACAAAGAATTAATTATCATAAAAGCCGACAAAGGCGGTGCTATAGTCATTCAGCATGTTGATAATTATATTTTGGAAGCCACGCACCAATTAAGTGATCAGACTTCCTATCGGAAACTTGGATCAAACCCAACTAAAAATTTTCTTGCAGAATATTTGACTCTTATTGACCTGGGAAAGGAATTGCGAGTGTTAAAATCACAATGAATTCTCCTTTCTAAATGTTTCACATCCCATTGTACCTATTTTTCACCATCTCCCAAAGATCCATAAATCCCTGATTAATCCTCCAGGTAGACCGATCATCTCCAGTATTGGATCTTTGGGAGATGGTCTATCTAGGTACGTGGATTCTTTTTACAGCCACTTGTGCACCAACTCCCTTCATATCTTAGGGATTCAATTGATCTTATCAACACTCTTTCCACTTTCACTTGGTGTGCACAGTATATTTGGGTCACTTTAGATGTCACATCATTATACACTAGTATTAGTCACGCACAAGGTATTCAGGCTACCCAATTTTTTCTTGATAAATCATCACTTTCTCAAGCACAAACTACTTTTATTATGGAGGCTATTACATTTTTATTACATCACAATTATTTTCTTTTCAACACCACTTACTTTCTTCAAACACGCGGCACAGCGATGGGGACATATTTTGCCCCTTCCTATGCAAATCTCTTTATGGGCTCTTGGGAGACTTTATATATTTTTGGGGACAACAATCCATATCGTACAAATATAATATTCTACCGTCGCTACATCGACGATTTGATTCTGATTTGGAGAGGTAGCAATGTAGAATTGGTTTTGTTCATTGACTACCTTAATAAAAATATATACAATCTTAAATTCACTTTTGAATCAAACAGACATCGTATTAACTACCTAGATGTCTGTTTTTATGTCGATATGGATGGTAATGTTCAAACTGACCTCTATTGTAAGATTAACTCTCGCAATTCCTTTCTCCAGGCTAGGAGTGCACATCCAATTGCATTAATCAAGGGAATACCTAAGGCACAATTTTTATGCTTACGAAGGATCTGTTCGACAGAACAAGCCTTTATTGATAGATCTGAGGAACTTTGAACCAGATTTCTATCAAGGGGCTATAGTAGATCCAATATAGACTCTGCCTATATTAATGCATTAAAAATGGATCGAAATATTCTATTAAAACCTAATGTGAAGTCCAAAGATGGGTTTACCAAAGACTCTACACCACTATTTATATCTACATTTAGTAAACAGTCAAGCCAAATTCGCAACATCATTAATAGACATTGGAATGTATTAAACCTTGATGATCAACTTAAGACGTATGTCAATACACCACCAAAATTCGTCTTTAGAAGGGCTAAGACCCTTGGACATCATTTGTCACCAAGCTTACTACAGACCAATGCTAAGATTAATGTTAGCTTAAAGATTAAAGGCTTTGTGAAGTGTGGAATTGGAAGAGGTAGGTATGTGTAACAGGGGACTTATCCTGTTCAGTAATGTGCCTTTAATCCAGCAGTGTGGTGGTTAACCTTGGTAGTTAATACTAACACCACCCTGCCTGATTGAGATGTTTACAAAAAACCAGATCTGTTCAGGACATGAAGTGACTCTCTCCTTGAGCTCTGAACGGAGAGCTGACCTTTGGAGCTGCCGGTCTTGAGCTCTGCCGCAGCAGAGCTGATTTTCAAGACACAGGGAAAACTACTGCCACCTGAAGCTGAACCGGAAGTGAGAAATTTGCCCTCCAAGATAACAAGATAAGACTTTTTATCTAAGAGACTGCTTATATCTGCTTATTTTCATGCTATTGTTTTGGGTGGGAGAAATGCTTAACGAATGGAGATCGTGAACTAATTGCTATAGGATGTTCATAGAAATACTCCAAGTGAATAGAAGCTTTGTTCCCCCCCCTGTGTTTGGATGAATTTCCTGATGAAAAAGAAAAAGGCAAAATAAAGCCTTATTATAATTTCACATTATAAACGATCCAAGTGTGTACCTCTGTGAACGTCCGTCCACATATGGTGTCCGAGGTGGGACAAGAGGTTGTCCTTGTAATAAAAAGGACACAGATTTTTTATGTGAATTTTTTGTTATGCTGTTTTGGACAAGAAACAGTCTAAACAACTTGGAAAAAAAAAAAAAAACAACCTCTCATGCAGCAGAGGCAGAGGAGTTAAGGTGTACACACCACTGAAACTTACACATGACATTGAAACTTACCAAAAACACAGATGGACTCTTGCCCCAATCCCAAAGGAGAGAGACCTGCTAAGCAGCTAAAACTTTATTTGCCTATCACAAAGCGTAATATGGGTCATTGAAATAGGGGGTTGCCTTTCAGCCTAGTCAGGGTTCAAGAAGTGGTCAGCCCTTAAAAGGGAGAGGTGTTTGTTGTTTTCAAAAAGTTTCGCTGAAGCTGTGAATACAGATGGTGACCCACGAGTTGGTAATGATTTGACAACTAAAAGGTTGCCACAACGCATTACAGTAGGGCTACCCAGCTGTGAATGAGTATTATGCAGAAAAAAGTGTGAAAATTGATACAAGACTGTGTTGAAGCAGGGGAATTTTAGCAAAACAAATGCTGAGTGTAAACATGCCCTATAAAGGAAAAGGTTTTTCAAAGCCAATTGCTGAGTGTTGAGTCCACTGCAAAGAATGTTTTGTTTTTCTTGCAAGTTAAAAAAAGTATGCATATTATCTGGGAGCAAAACAGACACCCAAAGTGTGAATAATACCCAAAGATGAGACTGAAAATTACTGGAATCAAGGCAGAAAACCAAATTCTGTTGCTGAAGCGGGAGGTTATTGCACCTAGCAATAAATGGTGATAGCAAAAAGACTTTTTTTTACCTAGCAAAACTACAAATCTTGTATACCTGATAAAAGAAAATGCATGCACAGTACTGCTGATATTGAAAAAAAAAAAAAAAAAAAATTACCCAGAAAGAAAGTCTACAGAGATGCCTGTGAGGACTACGACCTCTACAAGCAAAATATGCCCATGTAGGACTACCACAATTGGGGGGTTCTAGCAAATACAGTGGCCAACAGCTGCAATAGCGCCTCTCTTGAGGTCAGGAAGAAAATTACACCTGATAGCCTAAAAATGGAGGACAAGATGCAGCGTTTCCTGTAATGAACCCTTACCCCACGGAAGAGTGGCCCTTCCAGTCCATATAAAGAGGAAGAACATCTCTTACAGGGAACCCCAAAAGAGTCACACCCACAAAAAACACCCAAGAAGGGTGGGGGTGTGGAACTCGACACAAACGAAAAGAACAGACCACTCCCTTGACGAATATGGATCAGCAGGAGAAAAGAGCGGGGGCGGAGAGGGATCACCGAATTTTGTCAGTAAAAGCAGTGCAAGAAAAGCCTGGCGACTATAATGAAGCTGCGCTAAAAACTTCCAATGAAGTGAGAACCCAGTATCCCTGCAGGGACGGTGTCATCCAATAATAAAAAGGAAGAAAAAGGGAAAAGCGGGTTCTTCAACTTTCCGTGGCAGTAGTAGTAGGAACAGACACGTGCAGCAGTCCTGTGGAGAAAAAGGGGGACGAGTTGCTCCTGCAGCCTAGGAAAATGGAAAGGAGAAATTTGTCCTACGGTCTTAACCGAAATCCAGAGGGCCCAAGGCAGAAGCGTGAAGTGTGTACCCAAAGAAGTGTCTGTCCGGTGCCAACATTGAGGAACCCTAAACCAACCATCCCAGGGAAGTGGAGCGGAACCAGTGAGGAGACGATCCCCTGACCAGCCCTGAGACGCCCTGAAACACTGCCAGGTATGACTGTGATCTGCTCTGGTGAAGAATTGGAAAGGGAAAAAAAACATAATGCTGAGCTACAGAAGAATGGTGTGAGAGACTCAGGCCAAAGACCGAATACGCGAATGGAGATCTCAAGACTGAGCTAGATACTGCAAAGGCTACTATTTCCGCCATGGATGTAAAGCAGAGCAATCTGACAAAATGGTGACTACGCTAAGGCGGAAGTATGAGGAGGCACTGAAGCAGATGACAGTCTTCCAGCAAGAGGTGACCCTCTGCACATAGAGTTGAATGCCTCACAACAGAAGATCAACAGTGTCCGGATAGAAGTGGACATATCTCAGAAAGAGGTTCAGACACTCCGCAGAGCACTGGATGCCTCAACATCATGAGACCAAACAGCTGCCGCACAGACCTGGAAGTTCTCAGAAAGGAATACACAGTCTCACTGAGGAGCTGGACATGCTAAAAGAAACTATTGGTAATCTTGATACAGATCTCAAAGTCTCTCAGAAGGAGCTTCAGACCCTCAACCTAGAGAAAGAAGTCTCACGCCAGGAGATTGTCATTATCAAAGCAGATGTGCGTAAATGGAAGGAGGACTGCAAAAAAGAAGCCTGAAGAATACGAGACTGAAAAAAGAGAAAATTCAAGATTAAAAACAGAAAAATTAAACTTAAAGAAGAAAATTTTCAGTTGACAGAAGAAGTCAAGGGAAAGTTTGAAGCAGAGCACCGACTGCAGAACCAACTGCAAGGTCTGCGTACACACCAGTATGCTGAGGAGAGCAGCAAACGCTGCAGGAAGAAAAAGCAGGCTGCTAAAGAAATTCAAGTGCTGCAGGAACGTCTGGTGACCCAGTTGTCCCGAAAAGCAGCAATGAGAAACTGAAGGCTACCTGAGCACCAAAGCAACGCTAAAACAAGCTTAGAACTAGGTGATGAGGCACAAAAGGGAGCACAAGAAGGTCCAGAAACTGAAACAAGTAACTGTGGCCCAAGCAAGAAAGAGTTCATAGTGCTTCACAATGCAATAAAAATGTGGAGGGCAAGCTCAGAGAAGAGAAACTGCTGCGATTTATTCCCTGAGAAGAGACTTGTAAGACGCCATCAAAAACAGGGATCTCTCGCGGAATGAGATTACAGTCCTACAAGGACAAATATGAACCCTGACTACAGCGTCAGTATCCCACAGCCTCAAAAACCCATGAAGACAAGGGTACAGTGAGAGCTGGGATACCGCTCATCTAAAAGACAAGGTTGCCAAAATAGTTACCACCTAAACAAGCACTAGCAAAACCTTCAGCCCCCAGCAGGCAGCAAAGAAGGTACACGTGCTGAAATAAAAACAGAAGAATCCTTAGCTGATGAAGCTTAAAAGTGGGACATTCTCTGGAACTGGTGTGGAATTGCCAACTTAATCTAAAAAGGGTTGTTTTTAAATGCTCGCAACTGCTGCCATGCAGTATGCCTACAATGGGAGACGAGCCACCGACGCAAGGGAAAACTCATGACCCGCGCATGCAGAAAAGAGACTACTTACTTGGAGAAAGTCCTCCCGAGCGACTGAGGGGTGCTGATCTCAAACACACCTCCAGGAGGGAGACACGAATAAAATGGAGAAGAAAGGCTCCAATCCCAACGGGACTGAGGGTTCTCTTCCTCTGGTAGCCCGATCTTCCACAAACAGGGGGGTATGTAACAGGGGACTTACCCTGTTAGTAAGTGCCTTAACAGCAGTGTGGTGGTTAACCTCGGTAGTTAATTCTAAACACCACTTGCCTGATTGAGATTGTTTACAAAAACCCGTCTGTTCAGACAGGAAGTGACTCTCTCCTTAGCTCTGAATGAGAGCTGACCTTTGGAGCCTGACCGGTCTGAGCTCTGCACAGCAGAGCTGATTTGAAGACACAGGGAAAACTACTGACACCTGAAGCTGACCAGGAAGTGAGAAGATTTTCCCTCCAAGAAACAGATAAGACTTTTTATTCTTAAGAGACTGCTTATATCTGCTTATTTTCATGCTTGCTATGTGTTGGGGGGGAGAAATGCTAAACGATGGAGATGTGAAACTAATTGCATAGGATTCATAGAATAATCCCAATTGAATAGAGCTTTGCCCCCCCCCCCGGTGTTTGGATGAATTTTCTGATGAAAAGGCACATAAAGCCTTATTATAATTTCACATATAAAACGACTCCAAGTGGTGTACCTCTGTGAACGTCCGTCCACAGTATGCTTACCAATAAAAAGTTTGAGAAATGTCTACACTCGAGAGAATCTGAGGATCCAATCATTGATTACATGTAATTTTATTTATGTGATATACATGTTGAAAATTTGGCTGTGGCAGCAAATACATAGGGAGGAGATACGTTCTCTCAAACAGAGGATATCGGAAACATCTGACATCTGCGTGCTCCTCTGGCGTATTGATAATTTTTCTTTTCTGCCTTAGAGTTATCAAGGTACTGTCAGAGGTGGTAATAGGGAAAACATTCTAAATCGCAGAGAGATGTTCTGGATACATTCTTTAGGATTATGGCTCCACGAGGAATGAACACCGACTGGGATGAAAGCATTTTTCTATCCCAGTGACTAGAGTGTTCATCCTCGCTAGTAACATTACTATTATGCAGCTTTTCATTTTCTGATTGCTTTCTACTTATGGATTGCTAATGAATTGTTACTGTCTGCATAGTGTCAACCCTTTTTCTTAAGGTCATAAGATTTCATGTATGAATATGATGGTATTATGATAGGATTATATGATCATTGATGGTCAATACATATATATAATGTAAGTCTAGCATTGTACGTATAATAATCGGTCTTTAGTCAGGCATATGGAGAGGTTCCTTTTGACAGCAAGATTGTTGGTAATAAGTAATTTTTCAATCAAAGCGTGTATTATATATACCTCTTGCCAACCACTTTATTATCCCATGCGCTTTCAATTTTTGAAGTGATAAGGTTTTAATGGCATACATTTACAATATTAGCATATGTCTGTATGTATCCTTCTCTTTTGGTTTATCTTTTTTACATTAATTCTTGTTTGGTTTTTTTATTATTGTTCATAGATGGATCGGTATGTCTTTTAAATATAGACATTATTGTTATGAATTCTATTGTATGAGGATTGCTGTAGTAGTATGTTTTAGTTTGGTGTGTGTGATATGCCTCCCTATAGATGCGCGCTGTGGGACTCTCCTCCTTCTAGAGAGGTACCAGTGAGTTTTAGTGCCTCTTGGACTTGGGTTCTGTTCTCCGCGATGTCATATCCTGCCATGGATACACTGGACACACATTCAGCTATGTGTTGTTGTGGACTCCAGCTGGGTGGCGCTGTGGGGGCTTTTCCCATCTCTTTGAGGCACCATTGAGTCTGGGTTATCCTGGGACCTGGGATTGATCTCTGTGACGTCACTTCCGGTTGCTGACGCACGTTAGGACACTTTTTAATCTTTGCCCTGCATTGACATGTCCTCCGTGGGAGATGGCGCTATACAATCATCGTTGGTTAGTCCAATTGGGCTTTGGCTAGTGAGGGAGTCTCGCGATATGCTCGGCGAGAAGCGCTGACGTCCCTATACAGGAGGATGCGCAATTAAGGTGATTATGTGTGGTATAAATGTGTGTGTTTATTATTGGGGTATACTCTTTGACAAAGGGCTTTGCCCGAAACGCATCAGAGTGGGTGGTTGGTGTTTGTTCTATGTTTTCTCCCCTCCTATTTTGATCATTAAAGGAGTTTTTTAACCTATGGTATGCTGGTTCCTGCTGTTTTGTCTCTGGGTTGTGCTCCACTTTCCTCTCTAGAGGGTTTTTTTTCCTAATCAGTCATTGTAATTATAGTATTTATTATGTTTGAGCAATTGCAGTACACAGTGTCAGTAGTATATGTAGTTTATTATTTGTTTACACCTGTGTCCCTATTGTGTCTCTTTGCTTTTGTGCTGGAGTGTGTCACCATTTTTCATGTACTTGTTCACTTTGTTATATTATAGTGGATGCTTGGGTTACACTCAGTTGGCATTATACCCTTTGGATTAACGCTACACGGCACCCATATCGTTTACATTAGCCGGGCAGTGCGTTTGTTATGCTGTTTCAGTTGTCACTTGTCCCTCTATGGATCGAGCATGCGCTAAGGTTATTCTAACACAGATCCATATTACACCCCTAGGGCGCATGCGCGCCAATGCGCGCTACAGGAATTAACATGAACCCAGCTGCCCTCTCACATGTAGCATCCCCTACGACCAGTGCAGGGGATTGCCAGTCTTGCGCATGCGCGCGACATGTAAGGGTTAGTCAGTGGACTATACGGGCCTCCGTATTTAGTCAGGAGTAGCCCCATGCGAGTTTCCAAGATGGCGGTGCGTTCCAGCGCATAGATGCGATTCACAGGGCACACAGCTGCACGTTTTTTTTCGCGGGCAATTTTATCAACACACAGGTGAGTTTGTTTAAGTCTTGATTCATGTGGGTATATAATAGGTTTCATTAGCATTCACATGTTGCACGTCCCTGAAGAAGGTCACTTTATGATGATCGAAACGTTGGATGTGGTGCCATGTTAATTTTTTTGTTTACAGTGTGCCAACATGAGTTCTATTTTTATATATATATATATATATTATATATATATATATATATATATATATATTATATATATATATATATTATAATATATTATATATATTATTTATTAGAATATATATTTATTATTAGATATATTATTTATTTATTTAGTGGTGGGTGTTGTGTTTTTTTTTTTTTATTGTGGGAGTATCAGCATCAGCATTTTTTCTGTTTACAGTGTGCCAAACTGAGTTCTTATTTGTATGGTTATATATATATATATATATATATATATATATATATACATATATATGTAATATATATATTATATATGTTATATATATATATATATGTAGAGGTATCAGTACCATGTTGCCGAGCTTCAATAATCAAAAAATAAATAGAGATACCGTTCTGTGGCTACGAATGGCTTTTATTTGTGCGAGCTTTCGAGTACACTGATCTCTTCTTCCGGCGATGTATACAATGAATGAAGCAAAAGTTTATATTAAAAACAGTGTCTCTTGGAATGTTATCTGTGCTGTTCCTTCCCCCGGTGTGGATGTGTTTTATGGCTAGAGGTGTCAAAAGGTTACTGAAAGCAAGTGAAGAAAGAGTGTGTATGTGTATCTGTGTGAATAAAAATGAATGGAGAGCCTACAGTATATACAGTATAACTGCTACGGTCGTGAAGGGGTTAAGTGCACCCGCAACCCCCCCCGCAAGCTCTAAACAAACAACAAGGACCAAATACCCCCTTTACCCACCCCCGCTACCCACAATAAACCTGATCCACCGCTCATCAGCAGCCTCTCACCATCAACTAGCCAACTTTTTTTGCCGTGCTGGATTCGGCATAAAAACGCCATTCTAGAGTGGCGAATAGCGGCGCAAAGCTACTCGCCACTACTAGAATACAGCGTGGCGTAAAATGTGTCTATTTTAGGCTAAAAGTGCCTTCTCGCCTCGCCACTGGCAGAAAAAAAAAACGCCAAAAAAATGGCGTTTTTTTTATTCTCGAAACCTTACTGAATAGGGGTAGGCATTTTTGGCATGAAACTGGCGAGAAGTGCCTATTCGCCGCTTTCTGCATGACCCCCATAGTGTGATAATGTACACTGGCGACACACTTTATTCGAGCTCGGCTAGTCCCACGAATTCGGGTATACCCGGGTGTATTGAGGTTTGTGACTGTTTTGCCCGAGTGCATTGAGTTATTTTTCGCCAGGGATTGAAGCATTTTATTCCCGTGGCTGCAATACTGCACAGTATATATATATAAACTGCATTACAATTATGAATTTATGCCATCTGGTAGACCGCGAAGCATTGCAGCCTATTAAATCCTAATCATTATTTCATTAACAGATCAGCCGCCCACACAACAGGCATGAACCCAGGCTGGGAGGCAAACGCAACGGGGCTTGTCAGAGGTGAGGAGCGGCACATTCCAGGTATCTGCCAGGTACATACCGGGTATTTGCTCGAATAAAGTGTGTCGGTGCAGTAGAGTGAATTGGTGCAAATAAAACACTTTTATTGGATATTAAAATATATATTTATAAGGGGTCAGGTGTATAGGTCCATGACCTGTCCCCAGAAAATAAACCACTACATTTATAAGCTTCTAAGAACAATGTGCTATAGCCGAACCTGTGACTATACCAACCCCTCCAAAATCCTCCCCTAATAGTGTGGAGGTAACTTCCTAGTGTGGAGGTAACTACCTCTAGACAAAATAATGAAGTACACATTACCCTCAATGGGGTGATTGCAGTGGTGCAAGAGTTCTTATTGTTATAACTAAAAAATCAGGCTTAGTTCATAAAAATTAATTAACGAACACTCTGATGTACTGCACCAGATTCATATTGACCCACAACTACTTGGTCTTCAACAATGTGATGTATCATCAGACAAGAGGGACGGCCATTGGGACCACCTGCGCCCCCACCTATGCCAACCTGTATCTAGTGGTGGGAGGCGGAGGTGGTCTTCCAAGACTTATATCTACAGTACACCACCCACATTTTATTGTGGGCTAGATATATAGAGGACATTCTGATCCTACGGCAGGGATCTAGAGAGATGTTTGATGAGTTTATTCTCCTGCTCAACACTAACACCCTGAATTTGAGATTAACCTCAGAGATCAGTACCACCCTTATTGTCTTCCTGGATTTGTTGATAATGAGGTCACCGTCTGGTAGATTAGAGACCACTCTAAACCATAAAGTAACAGCTACCAATAGCCTGTTAAGAGCTGACAGCCACCATCCCAACCATCAAATAAGAGGCATACCGGTCGGCCAGTTTCTCCCCGGATTAGGAGAAACTGCTCGTCCGAGCAGGAGTTCGAGAAAGAGGCTCTTGTATTAAAACAAAGATTCAAGGAGAGAGGTTGTAGTATCCAGCTTATTAAATGAGCATATGGCAGAGCCAGGGTTACAGATCGAAACTCCCTACTAATAGACAAACAGAAAACCCATGATGAAAAATCTATTGTACGCTTTATAGGCACATACAATAACCAATGGCACAAATTAGTAATATAATTGGGAAATACTGGCATATCCTCAGGGAGGATGAAAATCTCTGCCAGGTGCTAACGGAGAGACCCACACTAGTAAGTAGGAGAGTGACTAATCTTAAAGACCTATTGGTCCATAGCCACTTCCAGGCACCAACAAAAGATACCTGGCTAGCCAAAAGAGCAGTTGGTACATTTAAATGTAATGACTGTAGAGCCTGCACAGCAGTTAAACCAAGTAAGTTTTTTTTTTTTTAACTGGAATAACACACACAGTTTTAAAATGAAACATTTTATTAATTGCAAGACTTTGGGGGTAGTATACCAAGCTGTATGTGTATGCAACAAAAAATATGTAGGTAAAACTATATGCCAGTTCTGACACAGAATCCTTGAACACCTGGGGGATGTGAGGAATAAAAGGGATACCCACTAGCTAATTATGGACACAACGTGCATCATGGCGATGCCTCGGTACTGAGCTTTTTGAGAGTAGAATCCATTCCTAGGAGTATCAGAGGTGGGGACTGGGACACAGAAGTACTTAAACGGGAATCTAGTTGGATTTTTGACCTCGGCACTCTGACACCACAGGGGATCAATGAGGGGTTTATGTTTTCATCCTTCATATAAACTCCTATTAATCTATACCATTCCTTAACCCTACACATCCTCTCCATCCCCAATTATGCCCGGAATATTTCTACAGAGCAGTTACACACTGGCCTTTTAAGAACCCTCAAACAACTGTGGGTATTACTATCACTCCCTCCTGCATAAGTGACTTAAATTGAAGTATATATATATATATATATATATATATATATATATTATATATATAATATATATATAATATATATATATTATAGCAACTGTAAATATTACTGTATGTTCATTTGCATGTTTTAGACAGGTCTGCAACCCTGTCTTTCCCCATTATCGCCCAGCATACAGCAGCTCCACTGCAGCGGGGAGTTCTGGGAAATGAATGCAAATGAGCACTCAGTGCCACCTTTGTTTTCAAGCTCGTATTACACAAGCAAATCTTCAAGCCAATACATGCTGTTTTAAACACAGCTTTTAGACAGAGGCTGGGATGAGTTGCAAATCCATTAAATCCACTCACAGACATGTTTCAACCTTGATGGTATCATCAGTGTGAGATTGGTTGTAATGGCTAAGCTGGTTTTGAGACTATAGACTAGGTAATCACCACAATTATTAAGGTTATGGTGGGTAAAAAAAAGTGACAAAAACCCTCCACAGGAAAGCATATTGCAACTGGAATATTACTGTTGTATGTTCATTTGCATGTTTTAGACAGGTCTGCAACCCTATCTTTCCCCATTATCGAGGAAAAGAATAGAGGCTGGGGCGCTCCATTATTTATTAGGCTTGTTGTATGGCCTATTTTTAATGTATAACCAAAATAAGGGGTAGTGTATACATTGCCCTTGTTGTTCTGCACAGTGACCTGTAGAGAAGATAAAGCCCGGAATCTTTCTGAAATGGCAGTAGAATCGCCCAGCATACAGCGCTTCCACTGCAGCAAGGAATTCGGGAAAAGACAATGCAAATGAGCACTCAGGCCACCTTTTGTCTCAAGTCGATTACACAATCAAATCCTCAAGCCAACAAGCATGTCTTTAAACACAGCTTAGCTTTTAGACAGAGTCTGGGATGAGATGCAGAGCCATTAACCCCACTCACAGACATGTTTCAACATTGATGGGTATCATCAGTGTGAGGTTTGTTGTAATATATATATATATAGACATTCGTTACTGTTCCAAGGTTGTAGAAAGCAGAAGACAGCAATAATTGTAGAAACTTCACAAAGTGTATTGGGTGAAATAGTGGTACATCAAGAAACCCAATATTTCTGTCCTCCAAAAATGGGACCTTCCTAGGGAGGATACAAGGGGAGAGTGACGACAACCACTATATATCCACATCAAGACACTAACACATCAATTAGCATCAACCAATAACCACTCAACCCAATTAAAATATGCACACACCTGCAGTGATGACAATCATGTGCTGACTATACTACATAAGGACTCCTGTTGCCATAATCATCATACACCCTGCTGTGTGTGGTGTCCTGACAACCACACTGTTGCAAAACACTGTGGCTAATGACAGATCGCACATGCGCCCCTAGTGGCAGTTCCTGCTAACTGCATTTAGTTCTTGAAACGCTGACAGATCTCACATTGCACAATGCTAGCCCCGATTGCATGTAAAGGCAGAGGTAAGGTAAGGGAGAAAGAGAAAGAAAAAAGATACAGAGTGAATCCTGAGTGCAGTGGTGTGCTGTAATGAAACCCAAGGGAATAGAGTGTTGTGTGTGTGTGGGGGGGAAAATGCATAAAATAAAGTGGTGGGGATCATGCAAGAACAGCTAACAAATGCCTGGAGGGGTCAGAATATATACAGTATTGACATAAGGGAACTGTTCTAAACCCAAGGTGGTCATGGAAACAGCGGCCTCTGCAATAAAGTAAAGGAGTACTGATAAGTATCAGAGTGCCAGCCATATGAGACCATCTATAAGAATAAACAGAAAATTGGAGGGCAGGAGCATATTGGTGCCTCCGCTAACCAACTAGAAGCTCATTTTTCAAACGCACTCCTGGGCGGTTAAAACTTAACGTTTAATAATTAACTTGCTAAATTAAATTCTACATACAGAGTATTGATATTATACACACAATGTACTTATAAAGGAAGGGTGGTGAGGAGGTAGGGTTGGGCTAGAGGTGTATAACACTATTGCATATATCTGAAATAAATCAGAAGAGCTAATTAACACCTGATGTTGCCTATTGTTATAGAACATAGGATCTCTGAATTACAACCACTAACAAGACTCTAATCACTGTATCGACATATATGTGTTGTGCGGCATAAAGCGTAGCATACCGATCAAACCAACCTGTAATTGTGGGATGTAACACAAAACAGTGTGTTGATAGAATAATTAACTGCTGTTCTAAACAAATAAAACATAATATTAACACTGTAGGTACAACACAATCACAGGTTGGTGGTACGTGGATTGACTCTACGCCTGATGACGTTAACATACACAGCACATAGATCAATAACAAATATAGCTAATAAAAAGTATAAATGCCTGGAATCAGCTGTGACTAAACACTCTGCTAAAATGAATACAAGCAGCACATGAATTAAACTGTGGTTTATGAACTGTGACAATGGGGAGGATTTGGCCCGGGATTAAAGGGGTTACACCCCAATTGGCCACCCCCTGACCTCACCAGGGAGACAAGGGGTTAACTGGGCTGAGGTCCAGAAATGTGATTTAACCCTTGTTATAACATGAAAATGTGTATTCCCCTGTTCCCAGGTTTTATTGTTATATCAGTGTCTGCATCACACACACACACTAGGATCCATCCGGGAGTACAAGCGTTAATAGTCATTTAATGATTATAGCCCTTTGTGTAATTTTTCCGCCTTTTTAGGCACTATTTTGCAGGGTCCAATAGGCCGCCATTAGGGCTCAATGCATTCTAATGGCGAATCTTGCTGTTTTGGTCCTGTTTCCTGTGAAGACCAGCAGATGGCGTCCGAGAGGAGGAGCGGCGGTTTCCCATTGTAAGTCAATGGGTCCATTGACTTCAATGGAGATTCCTCGAAGGAGATTTCCAGGAACGAGTTGGCTGCCGTCCAAACTGCAAAACCGCAAAGCGGATACTTTTTCTATAAGAGAGCTTTGATCACTTAGCAGTCAAGTTCAACGACAAGTGGTGTGGGAATAAACAGTTCTAGAGCACATAGAAATAAAATTCTTTTTGCCCCTAGTTCCTAGACCTCCCCCCACTTGACCACTACCGGGTCCCCGAATCCTGGACCCCCGATAAGGGTCGAACCAAGAAGAGTGGGTCGCGCCATAGATTCCAATGGCGGCGGCAGAAACAGCTAAAAGAAAACGGCTAAGTGTGAAAAGCTGAAATTTAGGAATCCATAGCTCCGGTTCCGGAGGGTCCAGAGGGCCAGGGTTTGGGGTTCCTGTAGTCACTGCTCCGGCATCGCTGCAGAACCATCCTTGACCCTCTTGGACCAACCCGATGGAGTATGGACCCCCTTTAAAGTTCGGGACTTTTCCCATAGACTCCAATGGCGGCCAATCTCCATTGACCGGCTATGGCGGAAAACCCCCATTGACTTCAACGGCGGCGTAGCCCCATTGAAAGTTTATGGCGGCGGATTCCCATAGCTGCCAACGGCAGCGGTTTGCCATTCAAAGTCTATGGCGGCGAAGCCCGTTGTTTTCAATGGGGATTTAGTGAAAAATCGTGATTTAATTTACAGCGGAGTTTAGTGTATTAAAATAGGAAACGGTTTAAGGTGTATTGTGTAACTCCGGTTCCGAAGGTCGTAGCAAGTCTCAAATTGGACCATATGGTGTCCCAGTTCCGGCATTGAGAACTGGGAAGTTTGGATCCGCTGGACCCAACAGAACCGGATATTTTAATATGTTTGTGTTTTATCCTTAACACTGTGTCCCCAGGTAGGGACAGAAACCAGAGGGAATTACTTTAGCCATAAGTTAGCAGATGGCCAGGGAAGCGCCCTAATGTCTAGAATTTAAGTGCTGTTCAAAGGAGTTTATCACCTACACTGTTTACAGGAGGGCGGAGATGACTCAAACCAGAGCAGGCTATAAGTGTCCCATTTCACACCTTACAACAAAGGGTTTCCTGCCAGAAATTCCGTTTAGTAGACTGTCTGGCATTCCTGATGCAAATGTGGGGCTGCAGAAATGAGACTCCAGAGTCCAACTGAGCATGTGCCAACTAGCTGGGGGCATGTATCAAAATGTGTTCCCATGTTAGTGAGTGGCTACACGTAATTGAAAACCAATCACCTGTACTTAATGTTAAGGATAGGGTTACAAAAGGTTTATAAACGGTTGTCCACACTGTATCCTGTGTTGTTCTTCTATACCATCTTGATTGCTGAGAGAAATGCTATGCAATGTCTTCATGCCAGAGGTCTTTCATGTCTTTGGTGTCTTGATGATTATGAAGATTGCTGTATGAACTGCCAGTCCAGATGGGACTGTTTCATCATTCCATTTTAAGTAAGTGTCCATATTTTGCCTGTTATTTGTATAATCTGTTGTGTTCACCTTTATCAAGGAATAAATTATATTTTATCATATCTAAGTCTCGCCCCAGTTCAACCCAGTTATATATATATATTATATATATATATTTGGTGTAAATTACAGCCTGTCATAAAGTCACCGTGACATGGACATGCCGTCTAAGTTAAACAGTGCTAATAAGACAATATCTTATATAGAGCAATCAGCGTCAAACAATCATATGGTCTGCTAAAAAGCACCGTGCCTTAATATATAGTAGCACTCAGTTGGCAGTGTGTGGTGCATACAGTACCGACACACTTTATTGAAGTGTGGTCGGTACCGCAAGCCGGGAAATCTCCCGGCTTGCTAGTGGCCGCCCCTCGGCGTGCCGCGCGTCATAGACGCGCGGTCACGCGTCATCGGGAGCGTGCGCCCCCTGCACGCGTGTCCAGGGGCTCCCCAAGGGAGCCCTGGTGTCCCGCGATCGCGGGACAGCGGCAGGGGGTTCCGGGGGACCCGGCGGACCCGGCAGCGGTAGGGAGAGCGCCCCGATCGGAGGGCGCTCTTCCGCTGCTTCGGCGCGCGCCCGTCACACTCGGGCGCGCGCCAGGCTACTGCTGCGGCACAGAACGGGCAAATGCTCGAATAAACTGTGCCGCAGCAGTAAAGCCCTCAATATGACAGTCAGTGTTTGTTGAATCAATGTATCCAGTACTTAGCATTGAACCGTCTGACATACATAATAGATAGCACTGAGACAGCCAAAAACAAAACCCACAGTGTGAAAGCCAACAACTGAACCGAGACACCAGAGCAAATAAAACGAGTCTGTAGCAGAGACAGAAGATACAGTGTACCAACGATACCCGACTCCCACCAGTCCCACCATGTTAACGGTTTGAAAGCATGTAGTCATTTTCTCTCCTCTAGAGGACAAAGGTATACGGAACATAACATCTTTATCCTAAATCTCCTCAAGTTTGTTTTGTGTCACAATTATTTTCTATTTGATGGCATCCTTCACCACCAGACCCAGGGTACAGCGATGGGTACATCATGTGCATCCACATATGCAAATCTGTACCTGGGCTGGTGGGAAGATAAATATGTGTTCAGTGACAAACTTGGGGAATATACTCAGTATGTTGATCTCTAGATAAGATTCATAGACAACATTTTGTTGATTTGGCACAAACTAGTATCTTTCCTTATTGAATTTGTGTCATGATTTAATGCCAATGATTTGAATTTAAAACTCACGTTCGAGTATAATGTTACTGAAATTACCTTTTTAGACTTAAAAATAAGCAAAGACGCAGACTGTAATGTTCAAACTACGGTCTTTAGAAAGAAGACAGCTACTAATAGTCTCCTAGCAGCTACTAGTCACCACCCACCATCATTAATTAAAAGTATCCCCATTGGTCAGTATTTGCGATAACGTCGTAATTGTTCAACATTCAAGGAATTCCACCTACAGGCTAATGATCTTAAAGACCGATTTTTAAATCGAAGATACCCAAATGCTATACTTAAATATGCTTACCATCGAGCTAGAGATAGTGACAGAGATAAATTGCTGGGACCCACTATCAGACTGCCTAACACTGAAGTCC
This sequence comes from Ascaphus truei, assembly GCA_036426205.1. Lineage (NCBI taxonomy): Eukaryota > Metazoa > Chordata > Amphibia > Anura > Ascaphidae > Ascaphus > Ascaphus truei. Next base: position 38,737 of record WSYH01003774.1, read on the forward strand.
GCTGTATAGGTACCTATAATTATAGATGGAAAGAGATCAAGTCGATCTTCTGTAAGTATTGGCACATCCTTAAGTCGGATGATGATCTAACTAGAGTTCTTAAAGAAACTCCCAGTATTACTAGTAGAAGATCTGCTAACCTATACGACGGACTAGTGCACAGCCATTTTCGACGCCAAACTTCATTATCGTGGTTGACACCACCACCAAAAGGTATTTATCAATGTAAGAACTGCAAGGCGTGTCAGTATATTACACCCGTTAAGTCATTTACCACCAACGATCAATCCAAATCATTTGATATTAGACACCATATAAGCTGTAAAACTATTAATGTAATCTATCTTATCAGTTGTGTCTGTGGCCTAAGATACTATACGGCAACACTATAAGGGAATTTAGACGACGAGTACTTGAACATATCAACTCTGTTCATAACAACTTGACACCCCTGTAGCTCGCCATATAAATAGTATCCACCAAGGAGATATCAAATGTATCTCCTTCATTGGTATTGACCATATTAAGAACAACATACGTGGAGGAGATATAAATAACAGATTGTTGAAAAGTGAAGCGGAATGGATATATAAATTAAAAACTTTGAACCCTCATGGTCTTAACGAGGGTTTCACCTACACACCCTTTATTTGACCATCTTGGTGTGTCATATGTATCCTACCGCTATCACTACACATGAGACATTATTTGTTGTCAAACACTGTTATACACCTATTTCTTGGCAAGTAAGCTTTCAACACCATAACATCGTGTACCAAGAGGTGGGTGATTTGTACACTGATTAGTACGTTATCATACCATCAGCCCGTTTTTTATGCCACGTATCATAGTGCTGCTATGCAGCAAATGTATATTCTGCATTATTTTTATTTAGCTAACATTCCATGAACACAGTCCCCGTTTTTGTTTAACTTTCAACCTTTAAAATTTCTCTCATCTCCTCTGATTTTAATCTCTTATTGTGTACTTTTCACATACTGCTGTCTACTGCAGTCAGTAATTCTGAGGTCAGGATAGTGTTGTTGTCAGCCCGTAAAAGCATTATGCGACTTTCCGATTGGCCACGGGTTACTATGGTAACCCGTGACGCTATAAATACACGCTTCCAACCTCAGCTGTTATTCACTCGCCCCTGAAGAATCTCCGTGTAGGAGGAAAACGCGTAGGGCGTTCGGCGTGGTGACGTCATCAGGGAGGGACTGGTGGGAGTCGAGTATCGTTGGTACACTGTATCTTCTGTCTCTGCTACAGACTCGTTTTATTTGCTCTTGTGTCTCGGTTCAGTTGTTGGCTTTCACACTGTGGGTTTTGTTTTTGGCTGTCTCAGTGCTATCTATTATGTATGTCAGACGGTTCAATGTTATGCACTGGATACATTGATTCAACAAACACTGATTGTCATATTGAGGGCTTTATGCACCACACACTGCCAACTGAGTGCTACTATATATTAAGGTACGGTGCTTTGCCGCAGACCATATGATTGTTTGACGCTGATTGCTCTATATAAGATATTTTCTTATTAGCACTGTTTAACTTAGACGGCATGTCCAAAAGTTTAATTCATGTGCTGCTTGTATTCATTTAAGCAGAGTGTTTAGTCACAGCTGATTTCAGGCATTTATACTTTTTATTAGCTATATTTGTTATTGATCTATGTGCTGTGTATGTTAACGTCTTCAGGCGTAGAGTCAATCCACGTACCACCAACTTGTGATTGTGTTGTACCTACAGTGTTAATATTATGTTTTATTTGTTGAGAACAGCAGTTAATTATTCTATCAATACACTGTTTTGTGTTACATCCCACAATTACAGGTTGGTTTGATCGGTATGCTACACCTTATAGTGATTAGAGTCTTGTTAGTGGTTGTAATTCAGAGATCCTATGTTCTATAACAATGGGCAACATCAGGTGTTAATTAGCTCTTCTGATTTATTTCAGATATATGCAATAGTGTTATACACCTCTAGCCCAACCCTACCTCCCCACCACCCTTCCTTTATAAGTACATTGTGTGTATATTATCAATATTCTATATGTAGAATTTATTTTAGCAATTTAATTATTAAACGTTAAGTTTTAACCGCCCAGTAGTGCGTTTGAAAAATGAGCTTCTAGTTGGTTAGCAGAGGCACCAATATGCTCCTGCCCTCCAATTTTCTGTTTATTCATTAATATCAGCTCATCAACTGCACCCAACGTCACACTAGGCATATAGGGCACATTCATTAAACATTACACCATTACTTTAGTGAGCTGTATATTTTTTGTTTGTATTCATCTATAAGAATAATAGGCAGTCCTATCATGCAAACTGACATCCATTCTGCTAAAGGCTAAAGGAGCAGACAATAGGGGTCACATGACTACATAACAAAAGGAACCACAAAGAAAATGCATAACTGTGGCCCAAATGAAGCCCACAAATATCTCGGGACATGACGCAACTTGATGCACAGCATACCAAGGGCACTCAGCTATATGTCCCAATGTCCATATGGCCCACCAGAACATATTGATCAAAATCTATACAGTCACTCAGAGAAAACAGCTTAGCTTAAAGTCTTCATTAAGTCCTTTAGGTGTCATGGTGTTGAGATCAAATATTGCCCTGGCTTCCAACTGGAGCAGTAGTCTGTTCCTGTCTCCACCCCTCACCGGGGCGCGGGCCTGTATGATGGGCATGCATCTGAGGGTCGCTAGACTGTGGTTGTACTTCCTGAAGTGCCGTGCCACTGGTTGGTGTTTTAGATAATCATCATCATCTGCGCTGAGGAGTGCCTTCCTGATTGCGCATCGATGAATGCTGATGCGTTCTTTCAGCATTCTCATAGTCTTACCAACGTAGTAAAGCCCGCATGGGCATTTGATAAAGTAGACTACGTACTTAGACTCGCAGTTCAAGTATTGCTTAATCTTTGTAGAAATTCCACTCTGTGGATGCGCGAATGCATTGCCCGTCTGCATAAACTGGCAATTGGAACAGCCATAGCACCTGTAGGACCCCGGTTTCCTGGCCAACCATGTCTTCGCAGGTGTGTACTTATCGACAGGGTCGGACTGTGTGAGCAGGTCTCCCAAATTTCTACCTCTTTTGTAGCAGAACAGGGGTGGGGTCTGGAAATCTTTCCTGATTTTTCTGTCATTGGCCAATATATGCCAGTGTTTCTTTATTGACCTGTTAATATGCCCAGAAGCCGTACTGTAGGTACTGACCACCTTGCAGCGGTCAGGGCCAGCGGCCTTCATTGCCGGGGATAGTAGTTCCACCCTGTTCGGGATCCTGGCATTGGTGAGGGCATCATTTACTTCTTTTGGATCATATCCCCTCTAAAGAAAATGAGCTGCCATCTCCAGAGCGTGGGGGAAGACCAGCGGATTAGGTGCACGGGAGAGGAGACAGAGGGGAAGGAGGAACGGAGGAACCAGGTAGGGAATGAACAGGGATGACAGAGGCACGCCGAGGAGCGCGTGACCCATGATAGGGAACCCGCGATCATGAACACGCGCGCTGGGTGAGGGGACCGCGCGTGCGTAGAGTGTGAGCCTGGGCGTGCGGACTGTGCCGTTGAGGAATGGCTGAGGGAGGTAGAGATTGGGGACGTAGGGGAGTGGACGGACTAGGCACTGTGGAACCTGGGGTGACGGGGACACGCTGGGAACTGCGAGTCCCCCGATCCGTTACATTTGAATAGTGAATAGTGTAATTGATTTTGATTGGATTGTAATTGATTTTAGATTGGATTAATTGATTGATGGTAATTAATTTTGGTTTACTTGCTTTGTTTTTATTTAATGATTGTTTGACATAGTTTATTTGATTTGGAGCATTGCTTGGCATAGTGTACATGATGCACAGATTATTAGCATCATGTACACATTGTCAAATGCCATGTTTTTATTGCCATTTGATAGATATTGATTTGGATAGGTGCTGTGTTTTCTTTGATGATGAGAATCTTGTTATTTAGACCCCTGTGGGAACCACCCAAGGACCCTCAGACACCTGTGGTGCTGACCCGGTTTCCCCCTAGACACCTGCGGGCCCACCCATGGAGACCCAATTTGGGGCCCACGGTGACCACGGAGACCACCTGGAGGACCACAGCGCCTTTAGAGGACCACCCATAGGCCTCCAGACCCTGTTGGCACCCCCTTCTGGGCCACTGTGGGGCCTGCGGACACCCATCAGGACCACCGGGGACTCCCCTGGGCTTGGGGTATTAACCCTGTATGTAAAAGAATAAATCATGTATTTAGGGAGGGGCACAGGGGGTGGGTTATGTATAGTTTATTAAATATAGTCATATTTATTGTGGGTAGCGGGGGTGGGGGAAGGGGGTATTGTCCCAAAGCCAGAGTGGGTAGGCCCCCAGTGGGAAGTGGGTGAGGGTGGTTAGGCCTCACGGATAGGGGTAGTGGGGGAGGGTGATTAGGCCTCCCGAGTGAAGGGTGGGGGAGGGCGTGTTAACCCCTTAATTACTGTAGCGGTTATTAACTGCTAAGGTAATTAAGGGGTTAGGGGACTGTGACAGAGTGAAGTCAACTCCTATCAGTTACGCCTGGGAGACATATGTCTGAGTGCTTCATACAGCACTCATAAGGGTTAACTCAGGTGGAAGTTAGGAAATCAGAACTCTTTAGCTGACACCTGAGAGCCAGCAAGGTAGATAAAGAATCATGTGACTGGCAGTAGCTGCCAGAGAGAGAGAGAGAGAGAGAAGCACACTGCTGCGTGAGCCCTTAGCCAGAGGGATTTCACCAAAGACTACTTCAACTAAAGTAAGGATTATTCATTTGTTTATTGACTGCTTAAAGTACCCTTATGGTTTGGTTCTGGTTTAGCCAGCCAGCCTGCTAGATAGGTCTGCTGTGTTATTAGTCAGTTTTTCTCCCAAAGTGGAGCAGGATTTATTTTGTTAAAGGGACAGTGTACCCGCATGTTATGTTACTGTGGAGAAATAAAGCCACTGAACGTTTTTATTTATCCTGAAACTATACGTGTGGACTGTTCCCTGACCTCGGCTACAGGCCGTCCTGCCACAGGGACATTACATTGGTTTTTTTTATTCTTGTGTATGTTTTTCAGCCCCGGAGGGGACATGGGCAGGATGAGGATGAAGACGGCCTTCATCGTAGATGCATGGAAAGGGAAAGTGCAATTTATTTACTGTATTTATTGTGATTCATGTCTTGTAAATGGGCAAATGCATTATTATCCATATGTGGATAAAAGTAATTTTGTCCATTACTGTATTGTATGTGTTAGGGGGGGAATGTGTTTTGTATATTGCAATGTTTATTGGGGGCAATTGTCCCCAATAAACATGACATGCCTTAACGCCTTCATTGCCTTAGCGGCTATCCGCTAAGGTAATGAAGCTGATTTAATGTATTTTTATTAATAGTGTGCGGGAGCAGGGGGTCTCCTGAGCTGAACCACATTGATTTCTGTCTCACGGACACCCTGCATCCTGAGTTTCAGGCCCCGGTATGGGGCATCGGTGCCAGTGTCGTCGCTATCTTTATAGTTTCCACGCCGCACCTTGGACGCTATAAAGATGGCGGTGACACTGGCATCCGATGCCCCATACCGTAGCCTGTAACTCGGGAAGCAGGGGGTGTCTGAGCCAGAAATCAATGCGGTTCAGCTCGGGGGACCCCCTGTTCCCACATACTATTATTAAAATTTACATTAATGAAGCTTCGTTACTATCCGCTATCCGCTACGGTAATGAATTATTGTTTATTGTTGTGTGTTTTGACAGTAGTGTAGATGAGCAGGGGGTCTCCAGAGCTGAACCGCATTGGTTTCAGCCTCAGGGACCCACTACTTCAGGAGATACAGGTCCCGTTATGGGGTGCCGGTATCCCATGCAGAATTTAAATGTCCCGGTCACATGACGCGGAAGCTTTAAAAGTGTAGGGTATACCGGCACCCCATAACGGGGCCTGTATCTCATGAAGTAGGGGGCCCCCAGACTTGAAACCAATGTGGAAATTTTTCTAAGTCCCACAAAGCTCATACGATCAGCTAAATGCGCTGATTTCTGCCAGTTTGCGCGATTCTCAAAGCTAAAATAAGTGATCATGCTTTAAAAATGCGCTGAAAAAAACACGCCAGCTCAAGGCAGGTGCTAAAGGAGCAGGACTTAGACATTCAATCATAGTTATTCACTGTTTAGTATGTTGCTAAGAGAATTTAATGTCAAGGCTAGCACAGATGACCTGAATAAGTCATTAGTATAATATCCTGTCACGATTTTTTGATTGGATGGAGGAGTATAAAGTAGTAACCTATTGCAAGTGCAGTTTATCCCCTGATGAAATCCGCTGTGCAGGAAGAAAAGTGTAGGGTCACGTGGTGTAATTGAGATACGGTGGTGGATTAGCTCAAACGCCAGAAGCCAGGAAGGAGAAGGAGTTCCCTGAATTGCACGTAACACAGATCGAGTTTGCCAGGAACCACAGGCTGCAATTTCGGGTTGCCACATTGTGTAGTGACTGCTTAAAGTACCCTTATGGTTGGTTCTGGTTTAGCCAGCCAGCTGCTAGATAGGTCTGCTGTGTTTTAGTCAGTTTTCTCCAAAGTGGAGCAGGATTTATTTTGTTAAAGGGACAGTGTACCCGCATGTTATGTTACTGTGGAGAAATAAAGCCACTGACGTTTTTTATTTATCCTGAAACTATAGTGTGGACTGTTCCCTGACCTCGGCTACAGGCCGTCTGCACAGGGACATTACATTGGTTTTTTTGATTTCTGTGTATGTTTTTCAGCCCGGAGGGGACATGGGCAGGATGGGATGAAGACGGCCTTCAAGTTAGATGCATGGAAAGGGAAAGCATGATTTATTTACTGTATTTATTGTGATCATGTCTTGTAAATGGGCAAATGCATATTATACATATGGGGATAAAAGTAATTTTGTCATTACTGTATTGTATGTGTTAGGGGGGGAATGTGTTTGTATATTGCAATGTTTATTGGGGCAATGGTCCCAATTAAACTGACATGCCTTAACGCTTCATTGCTTAGCGGCTATCCGCTAAGGTAATGAAGCGGATTTAATGTATTTTTATTAATAGTGTGCGGGAGCAGGGGGTCCCTGAGCTGAACCACATTGATTTCGTCTCACGGACACCCTGCATCCTGAGTTTCAGGCCCCGTATGGGGATCTGGTGCCAGTGTCGTCGCATCTTATAGTTTCCACGCCGCACCTTGGACGCTATAAAGATGGCGTGACACTGGCATCCGATGCCCCATACCGTAGCCTGTAACTCGGGAAGCCGGGGGTGTCTGAGCCGAGAATCATGAGGTTCAGCTCGGGGGACCCCATGTTCCCACATACTATTATTAAAATTTACATTAATGAAGCTTCGTTACTATCCGCTATCGCGACGGTAATGAATTATGTTATTGTTTTGTGTTTTGACAGTAGTGTAGATGAGCAGGGGGGTCTCCAGAGCTGAACCGCATTGGTTCAGCTCAGGGACCCATACTTCAGGAGATACAGGTCCCGTTTATGGGGTGCGGTATCCCAGTGCAGAATTTAAATGTCCCGGTCACATGAGCCGGAAGCTTTAAAAGTGTAGGGTTATACCGGCACCCCATAACGGGGCCGTATCTCATGAAGTAGGGGGCCCCCGACTGAAACCAATGTGGAAATTTTTCTAAGTCACAAAGCTCATACGATAGCTAAATGCGCTGATTTTCTGCCGTTTGCGCGATTCTCAAAGATAAAATAAGTGATCATGCTTTAAAATGCGCTGAAAAAAAACAGCGCAGCTCAAGGCAGGTGTGCTAAAGGGCAGGACTTAGAAACATTCTTTATTACATTTTGTATGCACACATCAATACATTTGATACATTTTTGTATGCTTAGAGTGTATTCTTGGGGATTCTCTTCTCTGTGTTGATATGATAATATATATATATATATATATAATATATAATATATTATATATATATAATATATATATAATAGATAATATATATTATATATATATATAATATATATATATATACTATTATATATATGATTATGATAAAAAATCACTGGCACTCCAATAGAAATTCAATAATGAATAGGTGCATGTCCCATATAAATAATAAAAGTATACATTACCGCATAGCAGCAAAAAGGGAGACAGCACTCAGGTGAATGAAAATAAATGTATTAAATACAGCACATAACTCCAACGTTTCGATCCCACAGGGGGATCTTCCTCAGGGTGGTACAACAGACACAGGACAGTGAGTGACTTATATACCCCAACACCCAAGTGACATAAACATCTCCACATCATCAGAAAGCATCATCATCGGGCGACAAAACAGCTGTGCATAATACAATTTAATTAGATCATGCTCCAACTCCATGTCTGTACTCCTATTGGGGAATCCAAGTCACATGATCAAACCCAAGCTGTCAGTGTCATTGCATGTAAACAAACTGATGCTGCATCAGCAGGCCCGGTTTTCAAGGCAACAACATGTGTGCTCAACTCTTTAAAGGCAGCAGACACCGGTGGTTGTCATGTGTACTGCACGTGTATAGATACACCACTGCAAATGTGTATGTGCTGTAGCAGTGATGAATTTACTTCTAAACAGCACCTAAGCATAACAGATACTGGCATGCGTATATCAGTAGAATCCTATGACAGATAGAACCCGCTGTAATCCCAGTCGGGTAACCCATAATAAACCTGTCGGCGTCACATGCTGCATGGATATACATAGGTTGCTAGTTAACCCCTAGTATACCAGTACTGCTAAAGACACAAAGTGCGATCAAATAAAGGAACATACTGTCTGTAGAACTACATAAATATACAATATACGGACCTGCAAAAATGTGGAATAAAGAACACCCAATACACAGTGAGGTTAAAGTGAAGAGAACCGGGAGGGGAAAATAAAATCAATGGAAGAAGCTGAACGACAAGAATATACAAGCTGTAGTAAAATATACTGTATAATAAATGCCTTTTACATAATCATTTTGAACTACGCTGATCCATGTATACATACAGTTGATGTTGAACAGTAATAATTACAAAAAATTACAAAAAATTACAAAAAACAACCCAAGTTCATGTCCTCATTCAGGCCTTTGGGGGCCATAGAATCCAGTCTGTGAATCATCCTCGCCTCAAGCTGGAGCAAAAGCTTGTGTCTATTTCCTCCCCTGGTTGGAGTATGGGCTTGTACAACGGGCATACAACGAAAGGTGGCCAAGCTGTGCTGTTTAAGCTTAAAGTGCCTTGCCACTGGTAACAGCTTAAGATCATCAGAATTGGTGGGGTCAGCAAGGGCCTTGCGTATTGTGGAACGATGCATTGCTATTCGTTCCTTAAGCATACGCGATGTCTTGCCCACGTAAAGAAGCCCACAGGGGCATTTGATAATGTAGACTACAAATTTTGAGTCACAATTGAGAAAATCCACAATTTTAATTGGATAACCTTTATGCGGATGCATAAAAGTGTTGCCCAGCATTAAATACTGGCAATTTACACAACCTCTACACTTGTGCACCCCTGGAGCTTTTGTTAGCCAGGTCGTTTTCGCTGCATATTTATCCACTGGGTCCGCCTTTATGAGGTAATCCCCCACATTCCGACCCCGCCGATAGCAAAAGAGGGGTGGGGACTCAAAATGTTTTCCGATACGTTTATCATTCGCCAAAATGTGCCAGTTTTGCTTTATACTGCATTGTATCTGGCTTGAGGCAGTACTATATGTTGTTACTATGTGAAACCGATCATTTTCAATGGTTGTCACCGTAGGTTTCAGTAGATCACCCCTTGTTGGTAAACGTGCTTTGGCTAATGCTTGATCAATTTCTGTCCGATCGTAGCCCCTCTCTCTGAAGCGATCTGCCATTTTCTGTAAAGCTGCTTCAACATGCGTAGGATCGCTTGTAATTCTCCGTACCCGGAGCATTTGTGAAAAGGGGAGTCCCCTCTTTAGACGGGGAGGGTGATGACTCTGAGCGTCTAAGAGAGTATTCTTATCTGTGTCCTTTGTATGTATTCTAGTACACAATACATTATTTTCCTTGTATACCACGGTATCCAGGAACACTATATTAGTGGCACTGTACTGGTACGTGAAGCGTATGTTTGATGGTATGAGATTCACATAATGAATAAATTCCAACAGATCATGTTCGCCCCCACCCCACAGGAGGAACACATCATCGATGAATCTAGCATAATATAAAATAGACTCAGCGTGTGGAGAATCATGTAGAAGGTGTGTCTGCTCATATGTGTCCATATATATATTCGCATAAGATGGGGCCATATTAGACCCCATAGCAGTTCCCATGAGTTGGAGATAGTACGTCCGTTCGAATCTGAAGTAATTCTTATGTAATATAAGATCTATGAGAGTCATAAGGAACTCTGATGGAGGACCATCTCCTCGGCCGGTACTGTGTAGATGGCTCCTGACAGCTTCCATCCCCTCCTGGTGGGGGATGTTAGTGTACAAGCTTGACACGTCAAGTGTCACAAGCAGGACATCTGTTAAATCCAAAACTGTCAGCACAGACCCCGCATCCACAAGACTGCACAATAAAGGTAACCAATAAACTGACCAAAATATATACTTTGTAAGTGTATCAGAAGTGCTACAAGGGCCAATAAATGTATGAACAAGAGAAAAAGAAGCCCCAGAAATTAGCACTCTGGTATACCGTTGGCAGTATCAAAAACACATTTTATTAATTGAACGTCACAAAACAGAATAAAAGATAGCACAGAAATTTTAAAACATGGCATAGATCCCCTGTGCGTAAACCAAAGCATTATGCTGACTAGCATGTCTGTCATTACATATGGAAACACTGTAAGAAGCCAGGTAAATGGATGAAGACATATCCCAAGCTTAAATGCAAATCCCAGAAGAATAGTACAACTTCTCAAGGAAAAACAAATAGTGCTGCTCTATGGCAGATAAAGAGTAGTGAGAATCAATTACCCATACATACATGAAATGTGGGTAAGCTGGAACCAATACCTCACTAAGAAATCAGATCTCTTCATAGAATGTCCTGGGGCTGGTGATATTATGGTTATAATACCAAAATAAACTGATATAGTAATACAGAAAACCAGTCCTGTTAGAGAGACAAATAGTGAATAATGTAAATTCAGATTCCATTAACACATAATCCTGAGATGTGTATGAATGCTCAGCACAATCCTGCATACAAAAATAACAGTCACAGATCATGCATGAAGCAGCAGCTTGAAAATGGTATAATTACATATCCTAAGAGGGGGAGAAACCAGGGGATCCTGCTTACAGCACCCAGTCCTACACGTTTCAGCTGAATGCCATCAAGTGGGAGTGGTGGGGTAGGCAGAATAGAATGCACTATTAAAAAGGATTTAGTTTGCGCCAAAAAACGTAATTGCCAAGCTGGAAATTAAGACTTTAATCATACCTTGATGGTGGACAGAGGTGCAGGGAACAGCCGGACCCATTGCGCATGTGCAGCCAAGTGCGCATGCGCATTTCTCCCTCTAGGAGTCCCAAGTTACGGGGAGATTGGCACTGAGTATTTGCAGGGATTGTGGAGCATGCACGTACACATTTAAGCGTGGCCCGTCATATGTGCGTCTACAATAGAAGCGCACTTGCCACATTGCCTAGCGTTGATGCGCAAACCCTGTGACCCATTATAATAAAGGGAAATACCCATACCTATCTTCCTTGATGTCTAAACAGACAAACACTATAATATGTGCTGATGTAACTCCCTATGAAGACTGGCTAAACGTCACACACAATGAGGAAAAATCGCACATGGTCAAAACATAACCAAACACATTAATCAATGATAATTAAATATGACAATGCTTATAGCAGTTATTATTATGTAAGGACTAAATATCAAGGAGTTACATTCCAATCTACACTAGATCTTTCATACACAATTTAAACCTAATAAACATATACAAATTATCATAATGAGCTATTAACACAATACATGTGCCTGGATCAAAAATAGCAATTTATCCAATATCCTCCCATAATGGTACGTGGAAATACATAATGAATAAAGTATATATGAATAAGCTTGTGAATCCGTATTATATCACAGTCAAGACATCAACGTTAATTGTATAGATAGTTCCAATTGTGAGTTTGCGTCAACTCTGAAAGATGTATCCTTCTCACGATTATAAGTCCTGGATGGATTGGGACGAATGCTAATCATGATGACTCCAGAATCCGGCAGAACATATGCTGATCATGGTGACTCCAGAATCCGTCAGGAGATGGCCAAACCCAAGATTCTAAAAATATTCTTGTGAGTATTAAATCTTTACAAAAATATACAGCTTAGTACAAAAATTCAAGCAACAGAAGATAAACTGGGATACAACAAAAACATAGAGAAGCCGAGGTAGTCGTTAAGACCCTGTGGAATCATTGAATCCATCTGGACTATCCACCTGTATTCCCTACGTAGTAAAGCCCTCTCCAAATCTCCTCCCCGAATTCCCAAAGTAACCTTTTCTATTGCAAAGGCCTTCAGGAGAGTGTGATCTGATCCATGCATCAGAAGGAAGTGTCTGGCCACTGAGGTGATCTTTTTAAATCCTTCCAAGTCCCTTAATGCATTCTTAATATTTCTTGTGTGCTCCAGGACTCGGAACCTGAATTCCCGTGTGGTCATCCCAATGTAGGGAAGGCCACACAGACAGGTAATACAATAAATGACTCCCTTGGTCTTGCAACCAAAGAAGTCCTTTATTCTAAATGTATGCTCTCCAGAATAATCGGTAAACACCTCCATCTGATGCATGAACCTACAGGCAGAGCAATTCTTACATTTATAAAGCCCTTTTTTTTAAGGCAGATAGAAATGTCTCTGTAGTGTTAGGAACAAAGTGGCTTTCAGCCAGTATATCACACGCACACAATAAATAAAAATTAAAAATGTAAGCAGCTTCATTACCTTAGCAATGCCCACTAAGGCAATGAAGGGGTTAAGGCACAGGTGCCAACCCTGTGTGTAAAAAAACTAAAACATGGCATACACAGTACAGTACATTTAAATAAATCACCCCCGCCCCTGTACCACCAAACACACATACATTACAGTACATTAATGGGCCAATTAACTTTTATCCAGATATGGATAATAGATTATTTGGCCCATTATTAAACACATTAACTACAGTAGCATAATAAAATAAATACAGTTCTACTGTACTTACTACCACCGCAATACAGTACATTCTGACACATACACTACAGTACTGTATGCCAAGCAATGCTCTAAATAAAATAAAATAAATAAATACCATAAATCAATCCATTCACAAATCAATTACAATTCAATCCAAATCAATTACTGTACACAATTCACTATTCAAATCCTAGAAACAAAACAAGTAAACAGAAATAAATTACCATCAATCAATCCATTCACAAATAGATTACAATACAATCCAAATCAATTACACAATTCACTATTCAAATCCTAGAAACAAAACAAGGAATCAGAAATAAATTATCATCAATCAACTAAATGTAACCAATAATAAGCCATTATTAAAAAGCAAGCCCCCCCTGAAATAAACCATAATAAACACATTTGCACATCAAGCTGCAAAATACAGTTAAAAATGCATCAAAAAAAAGCAAGCAAACATAGCAATACAAGCTTTTATTTGCTCTGTATTATGTATATCCATAGGGACATACATAAATACAGAGGCAATAAATGGACATGCAATTTAAGATATGTAGGGAAAACCATCAGATCCCTTAAAACTAGAATTGGTGAACATATCAATGGGATAAAAAATGCTTAATGTAACTTAGATAAAGGGAAGAAAATTCATAATTTATCCCAGCATTTTTTGACCCACCACCAAGGGAAAAGTAATGGACTACGTTTTAGGGGGGTGGAAGTAGTTGCAAGAGATCCCAGAAGTGGGGATCGCGATTTGAAACTCTTGCAAAGAGAACAATATTGGATCTTTACATTGGGGAGTAAATCGCCAGGTGGGCTGAATGAATTAATAGAATTTGCCCCATTCCTCAAATAAGATTCCTTTATTTTCTTGTATATGCATTATTCCTGTTTTCATTTATACCATCATCCGTGAAGCCCCTTGCCCGGCTGCAGGAACTTTGGGCAACTCTGCCATAGGGTAGAGATTTGGTTCCCATGCCGAGATTGGCTGCACATAGGAAAAATAGGTTTGAATGGTTTTAAAAGTCGGTGCAGTCAGTAGGGAAGGTAGATTCACCGAATATTCCTAAAAGATCCATCTAAGGGATACATTGTGCGGTACAATATATTCCATCGTAACTAATGTTTGTACCCCGCTTCAAGAGTTTGTTAGAACTAAGGATTCCCGAACGAATCCTGCAAGTATAGAACGAAAAGTTTCCTTTCGGTGAGAAACAGGGGTCGCACGCAGCACCCCAAGCCAAGGACTGTCGCACGGCTCTATTTGCGCACCAACTCTGCTCCTGGGAATTGGCGCCTAGAGACTTTATTTTCGTGAAGTTCGTTCCGTGGACATTTTATTTCATTTTGCCCCATTCCAGTAAGTGTTTATTTGTTGTATTTTGTATATCAAGTTGTGTGTGTTTGTTGTGTAAATAAATTACAATTTATTTTATCTCACGTTTTGTTCAATCAAAGGATCCAGGTAATTTTTGTGTTAAAAGCACTGGTTTTCCGTGACACTCCCTGCTTCATTCATTGTGTTGGATGCCCGGATCAAACTGACGTCACACCGTAGGGACGTAGTGATGCAGCGACGCTCCCCCCACGTGGTGCGGAATCACTGCAATATCGGAAGTGTTTACAGATACACCAACCTGACAGACGCGTCTGACAGAGTGAGAGGAGCCCTGCAGACAGTCCCTGGACTAAGGAGTCCACGGAAGTGCTTCTATCCATTGCTCTTGATGCTCTGACCTGTTGAAGGTGCATTTTAATCTACTTTGTTCTGTAAAAATTGACATACAGTACAGACGAGACCACGAGTATTCTAAAGCTTGCCTTAAACTAGCCCGGTTACATTCTGGGTATGTGCTGGGTGTAACCTGGCTAGTTTAAGGCAAGTTTAAGGCATTTCTACATTGACTAATGACCCATAGGATTAAAAAAGCAGGGGTCCCTGACAGTCCCATTCAGTTTGAATGGGACTGCCAGGGACCCCCGCTGTTAATCTGATGGGCCATTAATCAATGCATAAATGCTGGGTCTAGTTTAAGGCAAGTTTAAGGCATGTATCCAGCATGTACCTGGGTGTAGCTGGGTCTTTTTGGCGATTGCCACTGGTTTGTTTTAGAATAACCGTGGGCACTACAGTACTACATTATGAGCTAACTTCTGGAAGATTATCAACAATATTTTCCTTCCTTCTATCCATTAACAACCAAGTAATATCACAAAAGGGAATATTATTCTGACAAACCCCACTGACATTGTAAATGCATTCAATGATTACTTTGTAGGGTGTGCTACTAACTTATTAGCGAAACACAACCCAAACCATAAACCTGAATCTCATCCTGGGAGTACTCATATAGCACAAACCCCTCCCAACACTGGCCACAAGTTTCAATTTGGCCCAGAATCCGAAGAGGAGATTACACAGGTGCTCGTCAAATTAAAACTAAGCAGCCAATGTGGACCTGACATGCTCCCCACAAACCGGGACTGGACCGCGTGGCTGAGGTGAGGTTACATAGTCACCAACCTTAAACCGCGTAACCTGATCCGGAGTGCGGATTTCATAGTAAAATGAAGCTGGGTCAGGTTTGTAGAAGGCAGAGTAGTCAGAATTCAGGCAGTGTTTCGGCAACGGGAAATCAGGTGAGCTCCGCTGCAGTGCAAGAGCAACAGTGCGGGAGTGACCTCTGTGCGAGGAGCGGGAACGGCCCATGGTACCAGTCACACCAAAGGGAGATGGCAGACCAGAAGGCACACCACAGAGCAGCACTAGCAAACCAGTGCTTCAGCACAGAAGTCCAAACAGGCCTCAGTGAGGGAGAGAGCCTCAGGGATATGAAGGCAGACCTCTGCTAGGGGAAATGGCAGCAGGTCTCCGGAACCAGGAACGGGAACCAGGAACAGACCTTTGCTGAAAGGAGAATAGCAGCAGGTCTCAGGAAACATTGGAACGGGAACCAGACAAGCCAGGGGCTTGTGGCAGAACACAGTGACAACCAGGGTTGGATTATGGACTGAGGCAGTGTGTGTGAATAGTATATAAAGGGCAGAGAGCCAATCACAAGAGGGAGGAATTTGAGCATTCTTCCAATGATGGAACACAGGGCTGACACTGCAGTGAAAGGCAGCACATGTTCCATTGATTGCCAGAGGGAGGCTTTGAAAACTGTAGATATCTGCAAGGCTAGAATCAAAGCCAGAAATAGATTCCTTACACCTGGCAGTCCCATTCAGTTTGAATGGGACTGCCATTGACCCCCGCTGTTTATCCGATGGGCCATTAGTCTGTCTTCTGAAATGTCACTGAAATGTACCCAACATGTACCCAGCATGTACCCAGCATGTACCCAGCATGTACCTGGGTCTTGTTGGTGATTGCCCCAGATTTGTTTTAGAATACTCGTCGGCACTACAGTAGGGTTGGAATATCCCCCAGAACCTCCATACTGGTTCTGGGGATCGGGCATATACTGGGGGACCCTCACTAACTTAGGGACCCCTGACTGTACCTGGGATACACATATCCCTATTCCCTTATTTACCTTTTTGCTCTGTACTGAAGCAGGAAAACCTGGCGGTGTGTCGCACAATTGTTTGCAAGGGAGGATTTTGACTGGGGTGATGTCTATATGTCCCTGGAAATCTGACTTGATTCCTGGATACATTTTTGCGGTGGTCAGCAAATCTGGACCCGGCTACCGAGACACAATCTGACAACTTTTTTAATACACCCCCCCCCCCCCCCATTGAAATTCATTGCATCTCAATCTCCACTGATAAGCACTCCTGGAAAGTTAAAACACAAATACATTATTTATTGTCATACAATCATATGCATTGCATGTACAACAGACAGGTTCAAGAGCTGACACTCTAAATCCCCAAATATGGCCAAGAGGTAACCAGCCAGGCATAATACTTTTATTGATACCCTGGTTACCACCTCACCATCACAACAGTGAATTACAAAATACAAGAAAAAGACACACTTACTGGGGTGTGGGGGAAAAAACTAGACTTTCCTAGCTTCTACTGTCCATAAAAAAATGTTTGTAGTTGACCGGGACTTAACCCAAAGTGTCCTGGAACTCAAATCTGCATTAATTTCCTGACGCCACTGCTGTATCCGCTCTGGAGACACCAAAATCCCTTGACCGGGAGATAGCACCAAATCTCCTGGTACTCTTTTCGGATTGCAATCCCATCCGCAACCGCTACTTTCTATTCTGAGAACTTGGCCCTGAAAAGTGGGACTTTAGGAAAATTTCTCGCTTTGACAGTTTTGAAGTCGGCTCGCGTCTATTTCTCCAAGAGCATCTTTTGGTGATTTCAAATTTGCCAATGCTGTCTTGGCGCTCAAAATCTTAGAGAATCTCAACACCGGATTGACTGCAGGGTTTCTTATAGTATTGTATGTATGTACATTTTTGAGGCGGGCAGCAACACTGGACCCGGCAACTTACAGTAGACACAATCTGACAACACTTTTACCGCAAAACAAACCTTGAAACTCATAGCCTCTCAGTCTCCACTGGTGAAATGTAAAACACACATAAATTCTTTATTGTCATACAATCATATGCATTGCATGTACAGCAGACAGGTTCAAGAGCTGACACTCTAAATGTTTATCAAAAAAATGTGATTGTCATATTATGTGATTAACCAATTATATTATTCTGCACATATTGCTGCATATTTCTTAGTTATAGATTAATTATCAAAACTATTTACTGTATGATTGATGAACATTTTTGCCCTGCATTACCATTTTTACATATTGATTATGTAGTTCACAGTACATAGCAACAGTAGCCAAGCTTGGAAACTTTAATTATACCAAAAAAAGTAGACCTGGGGACAAAAAGTTTATATACCATACACACATGATTAATGGCAGATTTGTGTCATATTTTATTTTTTACATGTAAATTAATTCCATGTTTTTAAAAAAATGTACTGCACAACAGGTTAAAAATGCCATCTAACAGATTATTTACCAATATCTTAAAAGTTTATAAATCCATGTGAGTCATCCAAATTAGAACTTTCCTGTGAGTAATGCCAAACTGTTGAAACTCTCAAAGAGAGTGAAAATGGAAACTTGTGAGTGAAGACATCAGATACTGTATGAATGAGTGCATTTCTGCTTTTTTTTTATCAATCATAAAAGGGAAATCTAAAAGGGAGAAAATTGAAGTGCAGCTTTTATGAGAACTTTGCTGTAGGACATAATTTTTGGTAACTTAGTATAAGGTGTGCCTTTGGCAATCAGAATGACACACAATGTAAATTGAATTGTTAACAAAATACTTGTATTGTAAGGAAAAACATTGAATCCAGCATTTGACTTATGCAGCTATTATTGTTTCAATAGCTTTGCTTGCTGAGATGGAAAGGAATCTCAAAATGCTCTAGTGTGCAATGATGCTACAGTAATGTTGTTATTTCTACACTGACATATTCTTCTGCTTAGTGACTGCTTTCCAGGGTACCAAAGCAAAAGGCATTTGCCTTGTAAGAATTAGTAAATTAAAAACCCCATGCATTTTAAAAAATAGCTTCAATGAAAAACATTTGCCTATTTAGCCATACAGTTTACGTTTTCTGTTTGACTGAATATATGTACTTTAGAGCTACTAATGCACGACAGAGACATCAAATTTGTACTCCTATACAAGGCTGCCACACTCTGTCTACTTGTTCCATTATATCCCATTAAAATCATGACCTTTCTTAACTCTCTCAGCAAAATGGAATCCATTGGTTCTCAAGGACAAACTGATTGAAAGCCAATATATCTACTTAAATGCTTAAGTAATGTAGTATTAAAAAAGATTTGTAATAATAGCCCTTAATTGCTTCCTTGTAGTTCTTGGAGTTTGTAATGATACATGCATTTTAATTATGCAATAATTAATGAGAATAGAAAAGCATTTCCTGGCAGGTTATACCCTTGTAAAAGAGTTCAAGAGAATTTCACTTGACTGGGCATTAATGTAAACCGTGCCCAAAGTAAGGGTCAAAACTGCTGATAATGGCTAGTTTGAAATAAAATATACTTTAATACAGATATATAACTTCTGTATTCAAAGAAAAATTCAATATAAGATACAACTACATAAACTATATTTCTGATAACAGTATTTAATTACAATTTTTCAGCATTATTTTTGTTTTTATTTAGTGCACATCTTGGTCATATGAAACACAACTATTAGGCAACAGATATAGTATGCATGCGCCTATGGGATGGGGAGGGGGATACGTGACAGGGAGGCATGTCATTGCCATGCCCCTGGTGACGTCACGTGAGCCATTTGCTCTCATTGGCTAAACTGCTCACTTGACCCGGACGTCGCACGTCAAAATCAAATTATTTTGTCTGACTGGATATCGTGTTTGCCATCACGCGCGCTCTATGAGGTATGGCCTTTTCTTCGTGTCACACACAACATTGCGTGCATGGTCGCAAGGAATATGGACACCGACTTAAACAGTTGAGTTGTATTAAAAATGACAATATATGTCTCCAATTTTATATTTATTTGTATTGTTTAGTTATAATTCAGAAATTAAAAGCAGCAAATCGTTTGTGCCAACTTACTCAATTGATATAGTTCTTTAAAATATTTCAACTTCACATTGTTTACAAGAGTGCTGTTTGAAGTGTGTGAGCTAATAAAATTAACAAATAATTATTGGAAAAATTGAAAGCTATAATGCAGCATTTAATTATTCAAGATACATGTTGGAATTATGTTTTAGATAATATGGAATTCTTACAAACATCGTGGCATTGGCCTTACTCTACATTAAGTAAAAAATGCAATGGGAAGCAAAAGTTTGTGGGGAAATGAATCTCTGATTTTTGCTTCCAAAACCTCTAAAAGATAATAGATTTTTATAAAAATGATTGGCTGTTCATAACCCTTGTTATTTGTGCAAATGTCTTTTAACTGAGAACCCGCAAGGCAGGATCTCAGATAAGTCCCAATCTCTGCTCCATGCCCACACACTGGATCAGATCAGACCCTTTTTTAGCTGTAGACACTACCTGTTCTGAGAAGGACTGAAGAATCAGTGCATGTTTATATGTACTGTATCTATGCACATATTCATATGATTCAATGTGCAAGTGTATCAGTGTATGTAAAGGGTAGACTGTTTGATACAGTCATTTTATATTCATTTTTATCTCATATAGAGATGTATTAAATTTTATATTATTCAGCTATCTGTCACTGTCCCTAACTATTTGTCATTCGCATATCTCAAGGATAATATACTATGGTGGCATGTTCTGTGTCACGGGAGACCAGTGCTTTTAATACAAAAATTACCCGGATCCTTTGATTGAACAAAACGTGAGATAAAATAAATTGTAATTTATTTACACAAGAAACACACACAGCTTGAAGTACAATATAATATGAATAAACTCTTACTGGGATGGGGCAAAACAAAATAGAATGTCCACGGAACGAACTTCATGAAAATAAAGTTTTTAGGCTCCAATTCCCAGGAGTGGGGTTGGTGCGCAAATGGAGCTGGGCGACATTCCTTGGCTAGGGGCGCTGCATGCGACCCCTGTTTCTCCGCCGAAAGGAAACTTTTCATTCTGTCCTTGCAGAATGTGTTCGGGAATCCATAGTTCTAACGAACTCTTGAAGCGGGGTACAATCCTTAGTTACGATGGAATATGTTGTACCGCACGATGTATCTCTTTACAGCATGTTGAATATTCGGTGAATCTACCTCCTGACTGGCTGCACCGACTTTTAAAGATACACAAAGCTTATTCTTGTACAAAATACAAAGTAGAAAAAGCACACACAAGACTTACACTGGCGACACACTTTATTCGAGCTCGGCTAGTCCCACGAATTCGGGTATACCCGGGTGTATTGAGGTTTGTGACTGTTTTCTGCCCGAGTGCATTGAGGTATTTTCCAGGCAGGGATTGAAGCATTTTATTCCCGCTGGCTGCAATACTGCACAGTATATATATATATACTGCATAACAATTCATGAATTTATGCCATCTGGTAGACACGCGAAGCATTGCAGCCTATTAAATCCTAATCATTATCATTTAACAGATCAGCCGCCCGTCAGCCAGGCATGAACCCAGGCTGGGAAGGCAAACGCAACGGGGCTTGTCAGAGGTGAGGAGCGGCGCATTCCAGGTATCTGCCAGGTACATACTGGGTATTTGCTCGAATAAAGTGTGTCGGTGCAGTATGTTGAGTTTAAAGAAACTTCAATCTATAATTAAAGCATCACAGCTAGTGAACATTTAACGTTTCAGGACTCAAGGTCTATCCTCAGACCAAACACCTCACGTGCGCTAAAGCAAACAACTATAAATACCCCAAAATGGTTAGTTTAAGCACTTATCCTCCAACACCACCCGTGTTGAAAGGCTGAATACACATTACAGCCTTGCACTTCCCCCCCGTAATGTCATTGCGCAATGGAGTGTCATGACGCAAATGACATCCCAACGTCATGACGTGATGCCTTCATGTTGCTATGCAACATGTTACAAACAACAATGAAAGGGGATAGTGCACAGGAAATCGCACAGCTTAAGTGCTGTGCAGCCAGGGACACTGAAAGGCAGAATAAAGCGCATAAAGTGTGCTATTAGCAAGGAGGAGTATATGGTGGAGCATAGGAATAATCATAACAGCTATGAGAGTCCTTTTTCTTGCATGAAGTCCAGTTTCATGCGGAGAAAGGCTGTAAACAAAAGTAATTAATGTTAAAGCATGATATAAGTACCAGAGCACTTTCAACAATTTAATCCTAATAATAACTGAAGGTGCAAATGGCAGAAAATACAGGGCAAAAACGTATCGGAGAACTATGGCTTTGGACAACAATCTCTGACACAGTCCTGAGTACATTCTATTATTAAAAGAGACCCTTAGTAGTCATGGCCCAGAGGTGACAGCTAGTAGTTAACCAGCTCCCTAGTTGTGCCAACCGCAAACTGTTGGATCTATTGCAGAAGCTTACCTTTAGCCTAAAAACCAGTGTAATTCCAGTCTTTTATTAAGGCCCCTTGAACATACTATATCAAGTACTGCACCGACACACTTTATTCGAGCAAATGCCCGATTTCTACCTGGCAGATACTTGGAATCCGCCGCTGCTCACCTCTCGCATGCTGCGTTGCGTTTGCCTTCCCAGCCACGGTTCATGCCTGGCTGACGGGGGATCTGATCTGTTAAATGATAACCAGAAGAATTTACTAGGCGGCAATGTTTCGTTTGTCCACCAGATGGCATAAACTCATGATAACCAGAAGAATTTATTAGGCGGCAATGTTTCGTTTGTCCACCAGATGGCATAAACTCATGACTTAAGTAATGTGTGGACTTTGCAAGTTGTTTCGTTTACTATACCAAAAAAGATACTTTATCCCAGTACAGTATGCTACAGTATTGTAACTTGTCCTTGAGACTGAAGGAAGAGTTGCAAAAAATGTATCAATTTAGGCTTTACATACAGTACTGTATTAAATAAAGACAAAGATCATTTTCGCTTACACTATTCTACAGAGACATGAGTGTTCAAGTGGAGCCCGCTTTCCAAAAACCTGACAGAAGTTATGCTTATTTGATATGGGCCGCTATTAATGCAACAGAGGATAAGATGGCAACAGTTGTTCAAATTTATCAGTATTTTATCGAAAATTATGACTTTTACAGATTTTCGCTAACTCCTCAGAAATTAATGCTCAGGGAACCCCCCCCCCCTGCTCCTGATCAATATTATTAAAAAAATACACACAGCAGCCGCCAAAAAATAAATAAATAAATGACAATAAATACATTTGAAATACATTTTTATTGATAGTGTAGATGTGCAGGGGGTCTGCGGAGCTGAACCGCGTTGGTTTTAGGTCTGGGGACCCCGTGCCCCCCGAGATACAGGCCCCTTTAGGGGGTGCCGGTATCCCTCTGCGTTTAAAGGTCCCGATCACGTGACCGCAGCCTGT